>CAIGRP010022169.1:0-11962 GCA_903798385.1 Fraxinus cuspidata | reverse complement strand
GGAATGAACTGCTTTCATAACCGCCGCTTTAAATAAAAGTACTATGCTTGCTTGGATTTTGGGCGTTCTGCATGCTTGGGCGATAATGCTCACCCTGATTCTGAGCGGCTTGTTGGTTTGGGCGATGTTGGGCCCCTGCTAATGATTCTATCCCGGGTACTGTCTTAGGACTCTTCATGGTCTCTCTTGGGCCCATCCTTTGAATTTCCTACTTGGGCTCCCATCTTTGGACCATTTAATTGGACCTCAATTTTATGCATCAACAGTTGTAAATTGCTAACTTGAGAAGGTTGATGAGATGAGAACTGAGATTTGACTCCCAAAATAAGAACTGAAAGAGCCAGATGATATTGTGGATTGAAATGATATTGTTGGAAAAAATATTGATAATTGTATCATGGTGGTTGAGAAAATGACTCGGTACTAAATTGGGGGTGGTGGTCGAGAGTTGTATTGTTGGTTTCATAGAATGTTAGGAAAGGTGGGGGTGGGGGTTGAGATTTTACGATGAACCAGTCAAGAAACGAAGAAATTATTTTATGAGGAATTATACCCTATGTCACTTTTTGGGTTATCATTTACAAAAATGTCACATTTTAATAATTTTGACAAAATTGTCACGTTACGACTTTTTGTCGCTCATAAAAATTTAAATATATTGGGTGTCCTTAATTAAAATTTATTTGACCCGATGAAAAAATAATAATAAAAAAAAAAGTGAAAAAAATTCATACCAAACCCACTCCGACCCTCACCCACCCTCACTGTCTAAATCCAAAGCAAACCCATGTCTGCTACCATGCTTTCACTCTAATCAAATACACAATTTCTCTCTCCCATTTCTTTGATTCTTAAATTATTTTCTTAATTTCCACCAAAAAAAAAATTACTTTAAAATTCTATCTCTGAATTCCTACAATTATGTAGGATTTAAGAAATGAAAAAACAAAATCTCATATGGTGAAATTCTCTGGTTTTACTATTTTTATGATATTAGTAGTTTTAAAAAAATGAGTTCTTGGTAGCTGCAAAAATCTACATGGGTGAGATCAAAGTATCAAATTGAATGCAAAATATGTTTTGCTAGTAATAATCCATGCAACACTCCGTCACCGTTGTCGCGAATTTGGCTGAAGAAGAAGGACCGGGCATTTACAAGTGCCGGCGTATCAAACCTTTCATTTTCTTTTAGATTTAAATGTATTGAATAATTTGTGCTTTGTTTATGTTATGGTTGGTCGTGATTTGAAGTTGAGGAAAAAAATCATATCTAGGGTTTCAATTTCATGACTGACCATATTCAGGTTCCTAAAAAATTGAGATTTTCAAGCATTTTCTATGTAGTGTTGGTTAAAATTTTTTAGCTTGTTTTATTTTTTCAAAATTTAAATATGTTCATTTATTTTTGCCCTTTTTTGTTTGGTGTTCCTATTTTTTTAAACTAGATTTGTTCCTTTAGATTTGTAACTATGACTATTTAATGTTTAATAGCCTCTGTACTTTGCTAATGAAAAAGCAAAAATATGTGAAAAATCAGGTGCGCTATTGTTTAGTACATTACATCTAGGCTGCACTTGGAAGCAAGAATACAAGAAAATTTAGTGCACTCTTGTTTAGTGTTTGGCTGTATGGTTTTGATAATTTTGCTTGATTTTGAAATTTTATAGAGGTTTTATTTCCAAAAATGTTACTGTTTTGGTGGTTATTGTTAGCTAAATTCTTATTTTATTCTGTTGTGAATATGATTTTGAGTTTGTATCAAGTTAGTCTCATTTTTTGATGCAATGTGGTTCAATTTGAGAATTTAAATATCTTATTAATGTTAGCATATGGAGAGTTCGCATGTAGTTCTTATCGAACCCATTTGTTGAGATAAACTATCAACTCGACAGTTATGTCTGAAATTCTTGACAGTTGGTTCTTGTTTGTCGACAATTATAATGCAATGTCAAACTTGTTTCAATCGAGCGTGTAGCTCGATTGTGTAAATATTATTATTTGTGCATTGTAATGATGGTCAAATTTTAGTCATATTCAACCAAGTGTACAAAGTGACACACGTTAAATTTTTGTAATTAATTCGATTGCCCTATGTGAATTACATTTGTGTTGTCCTACATCCGCTAACAATGAAATTGATAGTCGAGTTTACCTATATTGCGTAACTATTAGTTTTTCTGAATTAAATTCAATGAATAAAAATGAACGAGGTTGGTGTGATTAATACACATTAATTGATTATAACTATAAATCACCAACAAATAATGTAAGAATAGTATAACAAGCCTAAGGTTAAATCACGAACAAAAAAGTATTACATATACAATAAACGTCATCATTGTAATTTACAAAAAATCACAGAAATGATTAAAACGAACTTGAACATTACGTAATAGGTATTTGAAGTTTCTCCATCAATCGTAAGACAAGTCCTGCTAAAGTGATATTATTTGGAACTACAAATGAAATTGTTGAGTTTCATTGCCACTTCCATTCATTATCTACGTGTACAAATTATCCCCTATACGACACGATGAATATTGAAGTATCACTCATACTTGAAATTAAGCAAACGAAACGGTAAGCATTCTACATAAATTTTAATATATCGTTTTTTACATGCATACACGAGGCACTTACATATAGTTTGACCAAACAGATGCATACTAATAAGACGAAAAGTTACAACACCTATCTCGATAGTAAGCAACTGGCAAGAACGCATAAATGGTGTAATAGTGGGATATAAAATAAATTATTTTGTTTAACAATTTTATTCTCCATTGTATGATAGGTAGGTTCATGGATATCATCTTCAAAACGCTAAACACCAAATCTAATCATTAATTGAGCAATAAATGCATGCGAAAAGGTATCTAGAAGGGTAATTAGGACAATTTGCACCAAAAAAGATATTTTAGATCACATTTTCAAAAAAAAAAAGACAAATTTTGTGTCCATTGATATTGTAGGGTCATCTATGTAAAATTCCCTTATTTTATTATAATAAGAATGTTTAGTTTGGATTGAAAATTAGAATTTATAGAGTTATATTTCTAAACTAAATGATTGTAACAGTCATTTTCTTAAATAAAATGAAATTATAATTACTTTTTGTGATAAATGAGGTAACGGTTATATGCGATTGAAACCAAAAAAAGGAAGCAATTAAATGATTATGAAATGTTATTTTTCCTTAAAATGAGATGTATAATTATTTTTGTGCTAAATGAGGTCAGTTGAAACAAAGTAAAAAGAAAGCAAAATACAAATAAATGATTGTGCAACTGTCATTTTCTTGAGTAAATGATATTTATAATTAATTTTTGTGATAAATGAGATACGACTATATATGAGATTGGAACAAAAAGAAGAAGTAAATAAATAAATAATTAAATATCTAGTTAACTTTAACACAAATAAATGTTCTTAGCCAGCATACTAACACATTTCAAAATAACCGAGGTTTCGATCCAATTAACACCTAGAGGAGATGAATATGTGTATTATGCGAAATAAAGCCTCCGTTGGCAGCCATTCTCTTTAATTTTTTTTTTTCCTTTATTTTAACCACACAATCTCCAAATAAGATAATATTACATACAAATCTAAAACGTTTCATTACTTTTCTACCATACATTCTCCCATCAATCACTATTTCCATTAAAATGGGTGCCAAGCACTCGTTAAAATTAACAACCAATAATAAGCAATAAGTCACTAATTATTATTTCTAGATGAACATGTTTTTTTATCAAATTAAACCCTAATTAATCAATCAAGGGTGCGGATCAAAGCAGTAAAAGTTAAGAACACCATTATTTGTTAATGAAGAAAATCCATTGAAGAACTCTTCATAGGGACAAAAAATCTTTGGGTAGACTTTGTCAAACAAATCCACTAGAAAAGATTTAAATTACCAGGAATGAACTCGTTCTTCTCCAACTAGAACTTCAATTTCTCTTCCAAACTTTAAAACTCTAAAAGTTATTTGGTAAATGAAATTGTCTTTGGTGTTTTGATCTTTGGATCTTTTATGTTTTTATCTAATGGTTGAGGCAATAGATTTATGGAATATTTATTTGATCTTCAAATGATGTTCTCTTGACTGAATAATTGATCAATACACGTTTGGGACGAACAATTGCTTTAATATTTATAATATAGAGTGTTTGAGGGTGCATGACATTTGAAAAACTATTTAAAATCGCGAATTAGGGCTGACCGGATATATCGTCCACTTGAGTGGAGCTCTCATGGGCAGAGAGCAGTAGCTCGTCAACTCGAGTGTAACCTTACTAAAAAAAATGTTCGAGCGGGTAGCCGATGGGAAGTGAGCGTTTTCTGACGACTCTGTCTTCTTCAAATAATTTTGACTCCTTCCAAAGACTCTTCCAACCCATGACAACTCGACTCTAATTACAACTCAATTAAATAAAGTTTTGGACACAAAACTTGTCTATACACTTTAGGCCTAACAAGCTCCCTATTTGACATTCTGTAACAAAATTATATATTTCAAATGTACAATCAACAAAACCTAACTTCTATCAACCCAAAGCCTTAATACCCAGACAACATCTCAATAGCTTGTTATAACTGTTTCCTGAAACATATTAACTAAAATAGTACCATGTGTAAAAGAAAGAGGACATAGATAACAAAGCACATAACGAAAAAATAATATCAGTATTATACAAAATACCAAAACATAATATCAATATGGCAACACGTTAATCCTTGCTGATCAGATCATCAATCAAAAATATTATTCCCTCTAACTCATATACTTTTAACCTCTCTAAAATAAATAATATCACTCTCCGTTTTTGTCACAAATAACAAAAGAAAAAAATCAACATAATCAACAAAAGGAGGAATGCACTACTTTTGCACATTGTTGGAACTTGATCTAGAATAAGACTATGCAAAACATGTATGAGTGCATGTGTACGTGATCATATGAACAATTATTTGATTACTATATAGGTATAATTCATGAACATTTAGTTCTTCCCACATAACATTCTAAACTTATATGATGTAAATTGTATAAGAAATCCACGTGTGTAAAGTGCTACTAATATCTCATGAGCAAGAGTTAAAATCTTAATTTTGTAAGAAAAGATATACATAAAAAATCACTGGTGAATATTTTTCTGTATAACTTTTTCTCCTCCTATTTGTGAACATATATTTTTATTTTTATTTTCTTTCTCACATGTTATGTGAAGACCTTTTTTCATTAAACTTTTTAAATGACCATTGTAGCCAACTATAGGTCAATGACTCTCAAATCAGATGAATATAGGGCTACTAGGTTTTATATACCCTAATAGACTTAATCTCTTTATTCTTAAATGCTACTAAGAGAAGTATAAGATTGTATCACACTCTTTCTCTATTGTCATGGAATTCAAATTTTTGGAAACTTGATATTATTTTCTTTATGGAGAATATACTAGAGCTTTAAGTCAGTTAGTTAATGGTCAATCCATATTCAAACCCACCTTACCACACTGATGACCACTGGCGAATTCAGGATTTTGAGTCAGCACGGGCGATTGTTGACCGTCGACCATTGGCAATATCAACAGCCCCATTAGATGCCTATTTTTGCAAAAAAAAAGAAATGCATTTTGAAATAGTGATTTAATGGAGAATGTGTGGTTAAAAATAAAAATAAAAATAAAAATGAATTTGCATGTAATATTATTTTATTGAAAAACATGTGATTGAAAAGAAGAGAGAAAAATGTATTTTGAAAAAAAAAAAAAAGATAAATCAAACAAGGTCCAAAATTAAATATAACAATTATTTTGTTCAAATTGAACATATATAATTCTATTGTTCAAATTAGTAATATTCACCAAATGATATTGTGGCCAAGTTTTTTATAATTCAAAGGAAGGCACGGGTTCGAATTTTTACAATTGCAATAAAATCACTAAAATGCAACATATATTATTCTAGTAATTTTAGTGTTAAAATCCAACAATTGCCATAATGGTCAAACTTTAAATAATTCTGGGAGCTCACAGGTTTGAATCCCATCCCTATTTCATTAATTTTGGTAAACAATTGTAGAATTAAAAATGTTCCACAATAAATTTGTTGGGAAGGGATTCAAAACTGGATCTTCCAATATGAATATACAAGTTTTAACCGGCTAAACTACAAAAAATATTTGAAAATAAAATGAATTACCAGTCATATAACCTAAAAAGTTTATCCATTGTCAAAAAAAAAAATTTGTTCCCGGCGGATCCAATACGTGCGGCAGACCAGGCTCGCTGGGTGCTAGATCCGCCACTGCTGATGACCACCATCTCAAATCTCATATACATTGTAAGACTCACTCACAAGAGTTTAGTATGTGTATTGTAGATGATATATGAAGAAACATATACCAAGTACTCCAAACGAGTTCTAAATTAAGTCAATGGAAATTGTATTCACATCCATTCATTTTACAAGTACTTGATCACAACGTAACATGTTTAATCACTTCACAGTGTTATATTATCAAAAAATCTTTTTCTACCTTTTTTATTTTATTTTAAAGGGATAATACAAAAAATTGAGATAACAAAATATTAGATTGCATTCTTGAATAGATAGATATCATGTACTTGCAAATGCATGCACCTAAATTACCTACTGTATGGGGGTACACAAATGCTCTTATCTTTAAAAGTAATGTGAGCAACACCACAATTCATTACATCACTTTGACCTGTAAGTTCACTCTTTTTAATCCTAACTAGTCTTGAAGAAGAGGTCATCTTAGTCAAGTAATTCGTCATTTCAGTTAAGTGACTGACCCGATTAGTTAAGGACTGTTTATTGTTCATAACCAAGAGCTTTCGGTACCTAGGTCTTATGTGACCTAACTCACCACAGTAGTGACACATGGGAATGAATCTAGGAACAACTCTTCGGGTTTTCAATTTTGGACCTTAGGTTGAGGAACTCTATGTTGAACAAATGATCTCTATCTTAGGACTTCTACACTCTTAGGTTTGATAGAGGCATGTACAAACCTATTTTAGAAGAGGTAGAAATATGAGAACTTGTTTTATTAAAGCATAAACCTCCCTTATTTCCAGCAGCTGGCTTATTCAATTCCAACATATTGTCAATCTTTTTAAAGCCACTAGAAGAAGATCGAAGTTGGGTATTCAATTTCTTAAGATCGCTTGTAAGAGTCTTAACCTTAAATTTTAATGACTCTTTCTCAACTATCAACTCATTTAGACTTCTATTAGACTCCTCAAGTTTAATTACAAATATGTCTTTTTCTAATTGAAGTTCGTGCAATTTCTTAAAGGCCTATTTACCTTCTTCATCTCTCCTCAGAAAATAAGTCAAAAGCCTCATATATAGCTCGCTCATCTTCTAATTCTTCATGTGAAGAGTTATATTGCGCTATGTTCTAAAGTCTATCATTCTCCTCTATAGGTTCACTCTTAACTACTGATTCAAATGCCATACACTTCAAACCTCATAATTAGAATTCTCATTTTGATCATCGAATCTAGACTTGTCATCTATCAGAGTGGCGTATAACTTGGCACTCAGCTCTAACATATTCAAAACCCTAATAATCATGACACGTTACAGATTGAGACCTCTTTCGACATCCCTAGTATCTCTCTTCACTCTTTTATCTTTCCTATATTTACTAGATTCATCCCGAAACTTCTCAAAAGGTCTCTTATTATGTCTTGAGAATGTTTTAAATCTCTCAACAAAGTAAACGAACTCTTCATCCTTTAGTGTGTCATTATGTGTCCGATCAATAGTCTCTTCCTTAATAGTGTTGAAGACTAAAGATTTATTTTTTTTAGATTGGGTAGGCTAACTTCATAGGTTTGGAGAGACCTTACAAGTTTTTGTATCATAACCGCATCTAGGTCTTTACTTTTCTCAATAATTGTGACCTTAGGTCTAGATCTTTTAGATAAGGATCTCATCATTTTTCTTACAATCTTAGGCTCTTATTATTGTTCACCTAGGTTGAAACTAGAGTTTACTATGCCATTCAGTTTTTCATAGAACTCATCGAAAGATTCATCATCTTTCGTTCCAATTTTTTAAAACCCAGTGGTTTGCATATGCAATTTAGAGTTTTTCATGGTCCTAGCTCCCTCACGTGTGGTTTCTTGAATATTCCAAACTTTTTTAACAATCTCACACAAGGAAACTCGTTTAAACTCTTTCAAGAAAATATCCATAAAAATGACATGGACACATCTTCTATTCCAATTATATTTAGCTAAATCATCCTTAGGCCAAGTAGGTCTATCTATTAGCGTAACAATACCAACAACATATGTAGATGGGGTAGTCCAACTCTTGTTTGCATTAACCTGTACTCATTCATCCATACATTTTAAAAAGTCTTTCATTCAAACCTTTCAATAAGCATAATTACTTCGATAAAAAATATGGAAGAACATATCGCAATTGACTCACATAGATAAAACCAGGTTAAGAATCGATAACAAGCTCTAGTACCAATTGAAAATAACTGTGGTTTTGACTAATCTAATACCTAGAGAGAGGAGAATGAGTGTATTATGCTAAATTAAAGTTAACAACCAATAATAAGAAATAAGTCACTAATTATTGTTTCTAGATGAACAAGTTTAATTAAATTAAACCCTAATTAATCAATCAAACATGCGAATCAAAGCGGCAAAAGTAAAAAAATATCAATATTCGTTAACGAAGGAAAACCCCTTAAAGAACCCTTCATAGGAATTTTAAAAAATCTGGGCAAAACTTGTCAAGCAGATCCACTAAAAAAAGATTTAATGTACAGTTTGTTAAAAAATAACTAAATTTTAGTAGACTCTGACTACCAAACTTGTAAATCACCGAAGAACTCTTTGGCTATGCCTCATGTACTTTTCACAATTTCTGGACTTTTTTTTCTCTTCGTTTAATTCATCAAGAACGAACTTGTTCTTATACAACTAAACTCACATTTTCCGAACTTCAGAACTCTGAAGGCTATTTGATAAATGACTTTGTCTTTGGTGTTTCGATCTTTAGATCTTTTTGTGTTTTTATCATGTAGCTGTAGCAAGAGATTTATGGAATATATATTTGATCTTCGAAGGATGTTTTCTTGATTAAATAATTGCTCAACACACTTGGGACGAAAAAATGGTTTTGGTATTTATAATATGGAGTGTATGTAGTGATGGCAAAAAAACTCGCTCCACCCCGACGGGTTGGCGGGGCAGGGATCACCGTCCTTTCTCGGGTCTCAGGCCCCGCCCCGAACCCGCACTGTGAAGAATAAAAAAAAATAAAAAATGATGAGCATATTGATGATGAGGTAATTTTATTTATTAGATAATGTAAATTTTAATAATTGTTATTATGATGATATTAATGTAGTTAGCTTAAGTATTACTTGCTTTGGATTTTAAAATTTTGAATTGGTATTTTAACTAGAAATTTTGAAAAAAACAAAAAAACAGGAAACGGGGCAGGCCCGCGCCCTGTCTCGTCTAAGGAGGGACAGGGGTGCCCTGCCCCGCTGCCATCTCTAAGTGTATGAGATTTTATGAGATTTTAAAAACTATTTAAAGTTGCGAACTAGGGCTGGCCACATATACCGTGCTCTCGCAAATAGCGATAGGTGGCTCATTCGCTCTAACACTGGATGTTCGGACATCGAATGGTCACCTTATTGAAAAAAAAGCTCGAGCGGTAGCTAGTGGGAAGCCACCGTTTTTTTCAATGACTTGGTCTTCTTGACATGATTTTAACTCCTTTAAAAGACACTCCCAAACCCGACAACTAGACTATAATTACAACTCAATTAAATGAAATTTTAAACAAGAAACTTGACAATACATTTTAGACCTAACAACACTCATTGAAGAGATAAATTTGACCCCCTACCTAATATTTGACACTAACAATTAAATTAACACGTCCATTGCAAATGCTTTTAGCTAAAATATCAACACATTTGACTCTTGACTAATATCAATCGAATATTCGAATTGATTTCTTGCCTCAGTAGGTAGAATAAAAACTCTTCAATACGAATGTGGTAAGAAATTCCATAATTAAAGTTCTCTTGCTACATCAGACACTAACACTTGAATTAGCAAGTTCATTGCAAATGCTTCAATGGGTGAGCATGGCCGACGGCTGCCCGCTGCATACGGTGCATGTAAAAATCATATTGATGTCTTTTTAAAATTCTAGATGATCTTATACACATGTTTATTTATTATTGTTTACATGCCACGTGGATGGAAATAAAAAAGCTTGGACAAGAGTGAAATAAAAACTGAGAAGAAAACCTGTAAATTAGGCGGTCGTTTTGCCTCAACATCTTGTGAATTGCGTGTAGATTAAATATTATACAATCAAATCAAAGAACCACCCGCCCCACTTATTATTCTATCCTTCTCATTTTTCTCGTGGCTTTTCATTTATTTATTTATAGTACCAAATTCAACATTCCCTAGCCCGCAAGCCACCTACTATATTAAAACAAGTCCTTTCTCTTCCCTTCTCTTCTACAAAACAAGGAAAGAAATATAAGCCATGTCGAGATCAGCAATTGAACTTGATTTTTTCGGCATGGAAAAGGAGTTATCTCCTCCTCCAAAGCTTTCCACTTTTTCACGCAGAAGAAGCTTTCGTGGTTCGTCTACTTTTTTTTTTGTTTTTCTGTGTTTGAATTTTCAAATGTTTCGTGTTAATTCCATGGTTTTGATGTTTTTTTTTTTTTCGTGGGATTTAGATATTCAAGGTGTTATATCTAAGATCAATCCAGAAGTTCTGAAAACTGTGATTGCAAATGGTTCCTTTGGTCTTAATAAATCGGTTTCTGTTCCTTGTGCGCCAAAGGAAGATCATACTGTCTTTCCTCCATTGCCACTTCATGATTCTAACCTTAGGTAACAATCTNTTTTTTTTTTTTTCGTGGGATTTAGATATTCAAGGTGTTATATCTAAGATCAATCCAGAAGTTCTGAAAACTGTGATTGCAAATGGTTCCTTTGGTCTTAATAAATCGGTTTCTGTTCCTTGTGCGCCAAAGGAAGATCATACTGTCTTTCCTCCATTGCCACTTCATGATTCTAACCTTAGGTAACAATCTTTGGATAAATGAAAGGAAAAAAAAAATGCTTATTCGTCTTGTTATTTATCTCTTGCATACGGCTAAAGAATATTTTGTTGAATTTTTTAGGCAAAGTTGTGTGCCTAAAAGAAGTGCCGAAACTGCTCCCATGACTATTTTCTACAATGGGATGGTCGCTGTTTTCGATGTTTCTCCACACAAGGTTTGTATTTTAACAATATCATTGATTACAAATAATATAAAAATTGAAGTTTTTAAAATTTTGAAGTTCGTATTTTCTTGTAATATATGGCACAGGCTCAGGACATTCTCCTACTTGCTGAGGAAGGAGTCCAAAAACCTGCTGAATCCTCGGATTCTAAAGTAACAGGCACTTCATCTGACCAAAAGAATATATTGGGAACGCTTAATGGAAGTGCGTAACGATTTTTATTTAAACCTTGTAGCATGTTTGTACAAGATTTTAGCTTCTTCAAAATGATATATATATTTTATTATTTTCAGACTTTCCTATAGCAAGGAGGAAGTCTTTGCAGAGGTTTCTAGTGAAGAGAAAAGAGAGGTAGGTATTAATTTCTTTAATTTCCAGCTCATTTTCACAACTTCTGGAAAATTATATTAGTTTCAATAAATAAAACAACACGTAATTTTTGGCGCATTTTCTATATTCCCCTTTCCTTTGCTTGCCACAGTTAATTGAAACTTAAGACTCCAAATGTTTTTGAAAATAATTAGGAGTTTAAAAATAATTCAGATTATTGAAAAAAAGTAATTTGTTAGTGATCGTGGTGAAATTTGAAATAATCTTGTAAACTTGCACAATCAAATCCGGTTCAATATTTT
>CAIGRP010022161.1:0-16231 GCA_903798385.1 Fraxinus cuspidata | reverse complement strand
AGTATATGATATTGTAACAAGTAATACAGTGAACCTTTGAGTTCAGATTAGCATTCTCATGAGGATTATACTTTACAACTTAATTAGATTTTTCTAATTCCTACTTGATCAAAGAAAACAAAAAATTATGTGTTGCCGTGAATTTTTTATTTGAAAAATTGAAATTAATTAAAATGCACACAAAGATTGATTGAGAATTCAAATAATGGACGGAAATTAGGCGTGAACAATTTCACATATTGTTCGCCTTTAACCTTTAATTCAAGAGTCTAATGTAGTGTTCGATCGAATTCTTCTATAGTATTCAATTTACCCCTCTCGAGTTCTTATTGAGCATACTTAACTAATTCAATCTCATATCTCTATGCGAATGTACCTTAGTTAAAAGAAATATTAGTTTTAATAATTTATATGATGGTAGCAAAATTTAGTATATATATCTCAACGCGTTATACTAATATACTGAATTTTACTATATGGTCTAAATCTCAAACTCACCTCTCAATTCATAAAAAATTCATAAAATTATCAAATTAGTGATCAAGTAATTCAACGCATTAAACTCATAGTAAAATCAACACACGTATGATAAAATAATAAGAATCTTGAAAAAAAGAAATAAAAGGGTCTCAAGTAGATTACATTGTTCGCCCTAATATAAAATTTAGCTTCTCATAATGATGGCCGAAGAAAATCAATAAGTTGTTATTAAATACATCACCGAATTTGAATAAAGACGTAGAAAAAGAGTTTAATCTTGCACCAATATCTTCTTCATATTCCAATCAATACTTCAAATCTTGAGCTTCTTGATGTTTTCTCCCTCGAATTGCGTTATTCAATCTCTAGTTGTATTCTCTTTCTCTCAATGTGTAGCCTCTCTCAAAAGCGCCAAGTAACTCTTCTTTATACTCTTCCCCATGGCTGTATGAATATAGGGTTTCTTATGGGCTCAAAAGTTGGCCCAAAAAAATAGCCATAACGCCTACAAGCAGCGTTGCGGCGCCGCGTTAAAAAAGCCTCTAGCATTGTAGCGCCTGATGTGTGGCGACACGACACTACACCTCCGTCCTCTTCTGCTCTGTGGCACTGTAGCGCCATACCTCTGATATGTTCTGCTTTGTGGCGCATCGACGTCACTATTCTTTCCTCGATATTTTAATTTGACAATTTACCCTTTTCGTTACCATGCCATGACCTTGTTGTCTCTTTCTTTCCCTGATTTGCAGTGTCTAACCACTTCTACAAAACAACATTAATATATACATTAAAAATATTCACTACTCATAATATCTGGCTCATAATTAAGTTAAAAAAAGAATAAAACTAGTGAATAAAACACACTCATCAAATATCTCAAACTTAATCGTTTGCTAGTCCTTGAGCAAACACAAAGCAAATGAGTACTAAAAATCATACCACGAAAACTTAGTTAAATAGCTTGCCAATTGGGTCAGTATCAAGAACATTATATCAACCCATGAATGGCTTCAAAATCACAATACAAGAGTCGAACTTTCATATATCTAATGCAAAACAAGTGTGTGTGTGTGTGTGTAGAATCAAATATAATGTCATACATTCACAAGTTAGTTCACATCCCATCCTTTTGTAGTCAATTTTATTCTTTCTCCACTCGTAAGGTTCACACGCCCTAAACTTGTTTCTTTCATTCTTTTCCCAAGGTCTAACTCTAAAATTTAGTTTATTTGATCAATCCCTTAAACTACTCAAATTTGGTTTAGTCTAACTAGTAATGTCAACAATTTATTCATGTAGTGATTCTCCCAATTATGAGTACTTCAACAGTCAAGTTTATACCCAATGATTCAAACTCACTAGTTATCGAATCCCCTAATGATCAATTCTTACTTGCACCCTTACATATAATTTTTATCTTTGATATTTTCTTTTCAGCCTAATATTGACCTCACCTATTTTTCTCTTCTTAACTCATGTAATGAGTTCTTAGTAGGTAATTCCCAGGTTTTTGAATGCCAAAGGATACCAGGTTTCAAGATGTCCCTATGGACTTACTAACTCAAAATAAAAGGGTGCCAACGTAAGGCATAATCTCAATAAGTGCAATGCTTATTTTTTATAAAAAGAAAAAGCAAAATTAATGAGGGTTAGATCCTTAGCATTTGGTCATCACCAAGCTTATAGTATAAAATTAAAGACACTCTACACAAATTTTTTTCACATACATGAATCACCACAATCTTAAATCGTCTCCTTCACCAGCTAGAACACCTATATATAAGGTTAAAGGATCTTCTGAATCAAGAGTTAAGAGATTAAGCATCTAAGTCATCTATTCAGCCTACACATATGAATCTTCTTATTCATGTATGACACTATACTCAACTATCGTGTATAAAAATAATACATCTTCACATGGATAAGCAGAAAATTTAACTATGCATATAATTTATCTCCAGTCCACAAATTAATACATGCTCTTATGTTTATTTATCATAGCCAACAAACTATCCAATTCACACATGTATATTAATATCTTTTTTTTTCACACAAAATCAAATAATATCAAACAAACACAGCTACAAAACAAAAGACAATATCAATTAACCCGGTTGATTCATCTCTCCAAACTTAAAACGTACATCATCCCAAATGTGAAAATAAAGACAAAGAAGGGGTAGGACTTCCCTGAAGACATTAGTGGGTATCATATTCATTGCTTTGATGAGACAAATCCTAGTTTGCTAGATGATATGTGTGAGTATGCAGAGGCTAAAACCAAGAAAAACTCATTCTGATATTAAAACTTTGTATACATAGAGTTCTGCATCTCCTGATATTAATTGGTCATAGATACCTATAGTTGAGCAAGTTGATGCTGGATTCCATCATGTCTCTCTTGATTCCTCAATTTCAACTCATATTATATCTGAGTTAGTTGCAATTGCATAGCCTAAATTCAACCAATAATGCCGTCATTCTGTGAACTAACAAGCGGAGGACGATAGGGACGGGATGACTATGCCTCGGTGTCCTGTGGAGGGCACTGGTAATGAACTGCTTGCTAGTAAACTGCCAATTAACTTCTTAGTCAGGGTTGGTTAAGGATGAACTATTTCCTGAGTCGGGGATGTCACAATTTTACCTTCTCAACATAGAAAATAAATTAATGAAGGGTAACCTAGACCCATGGTTGTAGATCCTCAAATATGTGCAAGAAATCAGTCTAAATAACAGTGCCCACATCAACAATGAGGCCCTTTTGAATAGCATAATTTAACAATGCCTTCTTCTTTGTCACTTTACTAATATTTCTACTGGGCCAGAGTTTAGTAAATATGAAATGGTGCCACACTTTTTCATTCAGGAAACATGCCCGCTGCCGAAAAATTAGTGACATTGGTGCCAGATCGTTTCAGTATGATGTCAGGGTAAGCTAACTTTGAAAGAATGTCTACTGGATCAATTCCTACCTCATCACGTAGTTTGGAGAAGTCATCTTCATCTATATCAGGCAGTTTATAGAAGCTATTGACGGAGGTACGGTCAAAACGAATCCACTATCCCATGACATAAACTTTTGAATCCCTTTGGTCCTTAGCTTTTGAATAAAATTCATGTACAACTGGTATTAACCCTAGTTGTGGTTGTCTTGTGAACAACTCCCAATTCCTGCCCTCAATCTGCTCTTTGAGATAAAGCTTAAGGTCATCAAAAACCCGTTCTGGATACAATTTTTGTGAACTATCATCACATGACATCGTTTCTCAGCTTCCTCGCTCATAAAATTATAGCTGTCATAGGACTTAGACGAAAAGGCTGAAGATTTCTATTTCTTTTTAGGTGGCATGGTGCACTGCGAAAAGAAAAAGTAACAATATCAAATAATTATAGCTACCACCAGCAAACCCAAAATGTCCTCAAAAACCTACTACATACTTCACAAAATATGATAAATGTTCCAAATATCACAATACCCTCAACAAAGCAAGGCACTATCAACCCCTCAATCCTAGAGTAATGTAATGCCAATCCCCCAATGTTAAAATAAGTAGTCAAATTATTAATTTTGCTACCATAGAAAGTAAAGTTCTTAAAGGAATTTCAACAAACACATTGCACTCCTTTCTCAACTAAAATCTAAAATGCCTCCAAACTTATTTCAAATCTAATCCCAAATATAAATCAATAGCACAAAGTGTCACAATTGACCAAAGTCCATACAAGATTTTTTGTACTACATCCACCCAACACTTGTAATACAACATAAATTAGCACCACACACCAAAAACAAGTGTAGATACTTACCCTTTCATGTGAAGAAAGCTCACTAAGTGGAAGATATATTTAAATGTTAGATCTATGCAATGAAGATGTTGTATACAATGGGTGAGAGATGTATGTAAGGGATTTGTAAGTAAGATATCGAAAGAGATAAGAAAAAGAGATAGGGTTTGAGAGGGAGAAAGAAAGAATGAATTGGGAAAAAAGGGAAAAGAACGAGAGAATTAATAATAAAAGGAAGAAGGAGAAGGAAAGGAAAAGAGAATAAAAAATAACTAAAATAAATAAATAAGTAGAAAAAAAAGGAGAGGGTGGGGCGACGTGGAAGTGTGGCGCTGCAGTGCCGTAACTTTGGTGTGTGTGTGTGTATTTTTTTTTTTTTTTTGCCTTCCATTCTCCATTTTAGAATTTATTCATCTCCCCAAATTTTTTATTTGAATTTCACTCTCCCGTTCAAGCTTGTAGTAATTCCCACACTTGAGATTTATCCTACAAAACATAATGATATTGTTACTAACAATAAAAATTTCTTTTCTAAAAAAACATAAAAAATATATATAGAATAGAAGAAAGATATGGCTTCAGTTGCCTCCCAAAAAGCGCTTCTTTAAAATCATTAGTTGAACTTTGTGCCGCTATTATTCTTGAACAGTTTGTTTAAGGCTTTCCTTTGTGGTGGAAAAATTTTCTAAGTAGTGTTTGATGCAATGTCCATTAATCTTGAAATTTCCCTTAGTTGGGTGCTGTAACTGAACTGTACCATAAGGAAACACTTGGGATACCGTGAAAGGTCTAGACCATCTTGATTTTAATTTTCCCTGGAAAGAGTTTAAGCCAGGAATTATACAAGAGCACTTGTTCTCCCTTCCGAAAAAGTCTTTGTCTAATGTTCTTATCATGCCACTACTTAGTCCTTTTTTTGTAGATGGATGCATTCTAATAGGATTCTCTTCTGAATTCTTCCAATTCATGAAGTTGTAATATTCGTGTTTTCCAACCTTTCTCTAGATCCATGTTCAATTGCTTTAACGCCCAGTATGCTATGTACTCAAACTCAACTAGTAAGTGACAGGTTTTCCCAAAATATTTTCACCTCCAGAATATTATTTAGTGGCATTTCATGACGGGCTGATATGTTACCTGTCATTTGACACTTATCACTTGATTTGCAGAAACTATGGCAATCCTTGAATAATGTTGGCCAAAAAAATCCCACATTGAAGCAACTCTATGGCTGTTTTAGTGGGGCGAAGTGTCCTCCATAAGCTAAATCATGAAGCCGTGATAGGATAGGTTTTATCTTATCCTCTGGCACACACCTTTTAATTATTTGGTATGACCCTCTTCTGTATAAATTTGATCATCTCAATAATAGAATTTCGCTTCGTAGAGAAGCTTCTTCTTCTGTTGATAGGTGAAGTCTGGATCCACATACCCACTCGCTAAGTAGTTGACAATGTTTGTATACCACAAAGCCTTTTCCACCTGCAACAGCCGTTCGTTAGGAAATATCTCATTCATATCCACCTCATCAGAATCATTTGACTATTCTAGCCTCAATAAGTGATCTGCTACCTTTTTTCTGTTTCCTTTTTATCACAAATTTCAATATTAAACTCTTGCAGTAAGAAAACTCTGCCTGGGTATAACGTCTTTCTTCTCGAACAATTATTTCAAAGCTCCATGGTTTGTGTAGACTATCACCTTAGAACCAATCAGATAAGAACGAGATTTGTTGAAGGCAAATACTACTTCTAGCATTTCCTACTCAGCTGTTTCGTAATTGATCTGGAAATCTATCAATGTTTTGCTAGCATAGTAGATGACATGCAATACATTTCCCTTACGTTGACCTAACACTGCTCCCATTACGAAATAATTGACATCACACATGAGTTCGAAGGGTAATTCCCAATCTGGAGCCACTATAACAGGAGCAGATGTTAACTTTTCTTTCAAGTGTTCAAGGCATGTAGACACTTAATAGAAAAGTTAAATAACACATCATTTTCTAGTAGATTGCACTGATGTTTTATAATCTATGAAGTTTTTTAAATGAATCTTCTATAAAACCCAACATGTCCTAAAAAACTTCTAATTCATATAACTGATGTAGGCGGCTGCAATTTTTCGATCACTTGTACCTTGGCTTTGTCAACCTCAATACCCTATGAAGAGATCCTATGCCCCAACACTATTCCTTCATTCGCCATAAAATGACATTTTTCCCAATTAAGCACCAGATTCTTTTCTTCACACAACAAAGGATAAACGTTCCAAACAGTCATCAAATGAACCTCTAAATACCGAAAAGTCATCCATGAATACCTCGATATACTTTTCCACCATGTTAGAGAATATAGCCATCATGCATTGCAAAACGTTGGAGGTGTGTTGCATAGGCCAAAAGGCATTCTTCTAAAGGCAAAAATTCCATAAGGGCATGTGAAGGTTATTTTCTCTTTATCTTCTGGAGCAATGGCCATTTGATTGTATTTTGAATACTCATCTAGAAAGCAGTAATGAGAGTGATTTGCTATTGTTTCTAACATCTGATCTGATCAATGAAGGGAAATGGGAAGTGATATTTCTTGTGGCATTATTCACCTTCCTGTAAGCTATACACACCATGTACCTCGTTACTAACCTTGTTGGTATTAGCTCATTATTCTCATTCTTTTCCACTGTAATTCCACCCTTCTTAGGCACCACATGTACTAGACTCACCCAAGAACTATATGATATAGGATAGATAATCTCTGCATCTAACCATTTCAACACTTCATTTCTAACTACTTTCTTCAAAGTTGGATTTAATCTGTGTTGACCATCCACTGTGGGTTTTAACTCATCCTCCATTAAAATTTTGTGCATGCAGAGAGTGAGACCAATTCTTCTAATATCAGCTATGGTCTATCCAATTGTAGTTTTATGTTTCCTTAGTGCTTCCAATAACTTTTTCTCCTCTTCATTTTTCATATCATTAGAAATGATTATAGGAAGTGTAGCAGAGTCTCCCAAATACACATAACGTAGATGTGATGGAAAATGCTTTAATTTAAGAGTTGGGGTCTTTTCCACTGACGGCACTAGTGGTGATGGATTGGCACCAAGAGACTCATATTGCCAATGTCTTATTCCCATAGATTGTTCAGCTAACTATTTAGTACATTCAGTCCTTTCTGTATCCGTAGACTAAGGTACAATACTTGCTACACATTGAATTGCTAGATGTTTGGCATCAGATATACTACAAGCTCCTCAAGAACATATACCGGCAATAGGTATCTGAAGTAAATGGGTATTTTATCACCTTGAACACATTGAATATAACATGTTCATTGTTCACCCGAAGAATCATATTTCCATCATACACATCGATAAGTGCCCTTCCACTGGCCAAGAAAGGTCTTCCCAAAATTAGAGGGATATTTGAATCATCTTCCATGTCCAAAATGATGAAATCCGTTGGGAAGATGAATTTATCAACATTGATTAATACGTCTTGTATAATTCCATTTGGCCGTTTGATGGACCTGTCAGCTAGTTACAGAGAAATTGTTATAGGTTTTACTTTTTCCAATTCGAGTGACCTATAAACAAAGTGTGGAATTAAGTTAACACTGGCACCTAATTCGCATAATGAATGCTCAAAGTAATTCGATCCAATGGTGCAAGGTATAATAAAACTCCTTGGTCCTTTAGTTTAGGAGGTAGTTTCTTCATGCAGATAGTCTCGTGTTCTTCCAACTTCCTCTTGTTGGAAATAATTTCCTTCAAAAATTTGACATAGCTGGGCATTTGTGCAATTGCCTCTACGAAAGGGATATTTATGTGTATTTTCTTGAAAATCTCCACAAACTTGGCAAACTGCTCGTCTAACCTAGATTATATGTTTGTCCATATAGGTTGAAGTTGCGAGAACAATTTTGAATGAAATTTACTTGTTCTTCGAGAAAACCAATAGAAAAGCAATTTTCTGTAGGATGATTGGCTCCACAATTTTCATATATTGGACTAGTTATCACTGATTGTGCTCCATGTGTTTGTGTTTTGACCAGTAACTCTACCTGTTTTGTCAAAGCGGCTATCTGTGCATTGGTAGCTATCGTGCTGTCTAATTTCTAAATTCTAGTAGCTTTTTATGGTATCACTCTTTCTAATGAAAATATTGAATGTGTTGTTGTGATTAACTCAAACATATCCATGCGTTGTTGTTCTGATTTTCCTATGATCGATCCACCAGCTAAACAATCCACCTGAAATTTTGATAGTGGTGAAAGTTTGGTGTAGAAGCATTGTACTTGATTACATGTGGTGATCCAATGATTTGGACATTTTCTCATTAATTCCTTGAATCTATTTCATGCCTCATGACAGCTCTCCCCATCTTTTTATTGGAAAGTTTTAATTTCCAATCTGATTTTTGATACTTTTTGTCGGTGGGAAAAATTTGTTACAGAATTTTCTAGTTAGTTTCTCTTATGAAGTAATACTTTCATGAGGTTCAACATTTAACCATTCAAATGCAGCATCTCGCAATGTATAGTGAAATAACCTCGGCTTGATCGCGTCTTCATTAATCCCTGGAGCATGAAGATTTTGTCAATTTCGAAAGAATCTGGAGATATGTGTGTTTAGATTATTATGAGCTAGACCATAAAATTGGATGCTGTTAGTTAAGTTGATCCAATCTACCATTATCTGAAAGCTGTTCATCACAAAATCTGGATGTAATATACTGGAGCGTGCGGGTGCTGCTATATAGGTATCTCTACACGTTATAGTAATATACCGAATTTTACTATATGGTTTTTACTATATGGTTTAAATCTCAAACTCGCCACTCGATTCATAAAATATTCATCACATCATCAAATTAGTCATCAAGTAATTCAACGTTTTAAACTCATAGTAAAATCAACACATACATGATAAATAACAAAAATCTTAAATAAAAGAAATAATTGGTTTCAAGTAGATTATATTGTTCGTCCTAATATAAAATTTAGATACTCATAATGATGGAAGAAAAAAACAAAAAGTTGTTATTGTATATATCGCCACATTTGAATAACGATGTAGAAAGATAGATTAATCTTCCATCGAGATTTTCTTCCTCTTCCAATTAATATACCGAATTTTACTATATGGTCTAAATCTCAAACTCGCCACTCGATTCATAAAATATTCACAACATCATCAAATTAGTGAACAAGTAATTCAACGTTTTAAACTCATAGTAAAATCAACACATACATGATAAATAACAAAAATCTTAAATAAAAGAAATAAATGGTTTCAAGTAGATTATATTGTTCGTCCTAGTATAAAATTTAGATACTCATAATGATGGAAGAAAAAAACAAGAAGTTGTTATTGTATATATCGCCACATTTGAATAACGATGTAGAAAGATAGATTAATCTTGGTAGCTCTAAAAGAAGGAGAAGGTTTCAATACTTCAAATCTTGAGTTTCTTGATGTTTTTATCCCTTGAATTGCGTTCTTCAATCTTTAGTTGTATTCTCTCTCAATGTGTAGCCTCCCTCAAAAGTGCCAAGTAACTCCTCTTTATACTCCTCCCCACGGTTGTATGAATATAGGGTTTCTTGTGGGCTCAAAAGTTGGCTAAAAAAAAGAAAAATCAGCCCTAACATCTACAGGAGGTGTTGTGGCGCCACACCTTTGTCCTCTTCTGGCGTCACACCTCTTATATGTTCTGCTTTGTGGCACCTCATCACTACACTTCTTTTCTTGATATTCCGATTTGACTGTTTTGCCATTTTTGTTACCATGCCAATGGCCTTGTTGTCTCTTTTTTTTTCCTTGATTTGCACCGTCTCACCATTTCTACAAAGCAACACTAATAATCACATTAAAAACGTTCACTTCTCATAATATCTAGCTCATAGTTAAGTTAAAAAATGAATAAAACTCGTGAGTAAAACACACTCATCATTTGTTTACTGGCTCAACCACTATTCAAGGATAGAAAAAAATTCTACTGAATGGTTGACCCTGCTCTCGAAGGTCAATTTCCTAAAAGAGGCTTATACCCGGTCCTTGTGATTACTTCAATGTGCATCCAGGAGAAATCTAACATTTTTCCTCTCATTTCCAAAGATGTTAAAGCATTTGATTATCTCGCTTCCCGGACATATGAACCTGATGATCATCCAATCCAAGAACAGCATAGGAAACGAAACGATCTGCTCATGGACTTGATTAATAGAATGCCGGAACCACGTCAGAATACTAACTTATGTGGATCCTGATTCTTCTTGTGGTAACGGCGAATGCTTTACTCATTACTACTATAGAAACCATACGTTTATGTTTCTGTATTTTTCACCAGATATCCATTGCTCTTCGTCATTATGTGAGTTCAGGTCATGTTTGTAAAATCTCTTGTTATAAAAAAATAGTTAAGAAAGGTATCCTAGTTTCCTGAAAGAATGCTTGAACACTTGTATCTTGGGGGCTTAATAAATACAAGCATTGTCCAATAATGAGAATTTATAAGCAAATTTCTCGACTAAAATGATCAGTAGAGGTATTAAAAACGAAAAAAAATAACATTAAAATTAAAGAATTAAATTTTGAAATTTTGCTAGCTAATTTTTTTCACTGATTTTCACTTGGATGGACAGTCGATACGGGATAATTATTTATCTATTCACTTTCTCATACTTATTTTTTGGTTTTTAAGTTGTACATCAGCTGAAATGTTTTCTAATGGATGCCTTTTCTAATCACATTACCAAGGTTGGAATTGAACGGTTAATCTTAATTTTTGTTATATTTATGTTCATAGAGACAAAGGGAAGAAAGTGTTTCCATATTGCATAAATTAGATGAATCAGGCACCAGCACGATATGTGAGTTTTAATCATGCTGCAGTGGCATAATCCTTGACATTATTCTTGTCATAATGTCACATGACATTCTATTATTGGAATGTTTTAAGTACAGTAGTAAGTTTTTCTATCAAATCATCTGATGCGACCTCGAATTATGTCACTGCATCTATTACATTTCTTCTGGCAAGTGGCAAAATCAGTTTTAACATTATGTCAATGTTAATGGAAACAAAATGACCTAAAATCTTCCTATTGCAACTTTGATTTACAAAGTAAAAATAATAGTAAAAAAAATAGATTAATTCTAGTCAGTGACATTGCAAAAGTGGTTCATTTCTGAATGTCCTTTTGAAGTGCTTTCCGTGTTAATGAAGATGAAAATATTTGACCTGTTGTGCTGATTTCCATGAATATCATCCTTGGTGTTGACAGTTTAGCTCTTATGCTGCCAAGACTCCCCAGGAGAGCACGAAGGAGTGAAAGAATATCAGTTCTACAGTTGCCATTACAATTCGTTAACCTCACCTGCTCTGCAGTTACCGACCCATAAGTACATAGGTGAGTTCTTTTTCGAAGGTAAAATTCTACAACAGTCCCTCCTTGGTGACTGCAAAACACCGAAACGGATTCAGTTAGTTGCAATGAAATTTAGTTCTTGGTATCGAACCATTGAACAAAAAGATTCATTTGCAAGTGCTGAACTTACCCTCTTCCAACGGCTGCTATCAGGCCTTTTTAGGACAACTATGGAATTGAGTTTTTCAGGTGGTTCACTTTTCCACCGGCAATACGGATGCGATTCCTTGTGACGGTTGTAAACACCAATTATTTGTCTCCTCTTTTCATCGTATTTCGTTGAGTTCATGTAATACAAGAAAGGCTTCTGGCAAGGGTGCCTACTGACAGGCCTCGTATTGAATGCATATGCCGTGTAATCAGCTCTTCGGTACCAGTTAAGAAACGTTCTTGTTGGCATTTCCAGCTCTCTTGGGGAAATAATTCCTCGAATGATCTGAATGACGAAGCCATATGAGATGGAGATTGACCAGTACCGTTGCTTATCATAGCAGATGGATTGCTGAATTATGCTGGCGGAATCTTGCTTCACCGATTCAAATAGGTGTTTGAGGCCCTGAACTCGAGTTTTGCCTGGAAATATTGGATCCACTACATCAAGATGGTGAAGTGACACCAATGGAGCCACAGGGTGAGCTCCCAAGAGGCCTAAAAGGTTTCCATACACATCATACTGCATTTCAAGAGAACAATAATTACTGTACTTGCAAATACTAGGTCTGAGATTCCTTGTAAATGAAGAAAAAAGATTCAATTCAAATGTATGCATTGTCATTGAAGAAATAATGGACTGTGATCAGAGCAATATGACTGCTAACTATGATTTCCAACTATAATTTCATACCTTTGCTCTTGCATTATCTGCACAGTGATTATAATAACAATGGGAATCTAGGAGCTTGTTTGGCTTGGTTTAAATGCTAAAAAAGAAGCCAAAGAATGGCTTTCTCTGACAGTTACTCTTGGCACTGCCTGAAAAAGTAAAAAATATTTTTTTAGATTTTATAAGCCAAACGAAACATGCTCTGTAATTCCTGTAAAAGGGAAGTTCACCATTTTTAAGAGGGCTTTATTTTGAAAGTAAACTGCTCCTGGCTAAGCCACTAAGACCGAGACAGTTTATGCAGTTTGTTTCATCGCTATTCCATCTAAAGCTTCTCTTCAAAGGACCCCTTCCCTGAACTCGATTTAAAGCACCTACAAACTCACTCAGAAGAAATTCGTCCTAGCAAGTCTTTTGAGCCTACGCTTTTGCCACAAATCTTTTAAGTTGGGAGTTATTTCCTCGAGTCTTCATTTTTCTAACTTACATATAGTGCTTGTCTGGGCGCAATTCTTGCCTGATTTTAATCAAAATTCTGGCCGTTGGAGCCGTAATTATCAACTCCAATATCATAATTCTGATTGGTTTGGTCAAAATAGGCGGCTGATTTTACTGTATAACAATAAGAATTTTACTAAAAATTTGCTAAGAGTGGCTCTCAAACATATTCAAATATTATGGATAAAAACGTAGTATTGTCTACTCCAGTTTAATGTTATATACCTTAAAACAAAATTTGTTCTTCGACTTGGAATAACTTTTAGACTTACTTGATGAAAACCAGTTTCTTTGGTAAGTGGGACCCCTAGCTCAGCCATGCAAGCCTGAATCCTATCATCACTGCCATATAATGCGGGATACCTTTGTATGCACCCATCCTGAATTTTCTCCAGCTCTTTTGCCAATGGATAACTTATGGCGAATCCCCCTCCACCATAAGCCATTCCATATGAGAAAAATATGTTCTGAATATGACTTTCTGAAGAACTCCCAATATAGTAAAACTGTTTGTGATCATATTTAGAAAGCACTCTCAGCACATTTTCTATAATAAAAACTGTGTCATCATCCCCCATAACAAACCACCTCACATCTTTCACTCCCAATCTTAATGTCTCAGAAACAACCCTGGAAATCCTCAATGCTGATCTTTTACCCTGTCGATTTGTGTACTGGAATTTTGACGTGTCTCCAGAAATCCGAATCTCAGGCAAATTAACTTCATCTTTACTAGCATTCACATTTTTATCTAACCATACCACCCCTCTAGTCTCCTCCGGTCTCCACCATAACTTTATGTACTCTTTCCTTTTCTCCCACAAATTCGACGATGCAGCAATCCCAAAAACGACGTGTTTAATCTCGGTATCATTTTCTTGGGGCGTGTAAGGGGTAATAACAGGCTGCACCGGTGGCGGCTGCTCTTGTTTCTTACTTTCATCAGAAGAGCTGTTGGCAGGCTGAGGAAGAACTGTTTGAAGATTTTCTTTCGCAGATACGTCTGAAGTTTGTAAAGAACATTTGGGATATTCGACTTTACGAAGAATGAGCTTGGAAGAGTAAAGTACGTAGACTGTTAACATGGTGATAAACAAGCATGTGACTGGGTTTCTGAAGCTGCTGAGGCCCATTGGCGGTGCCGGGCGTTGAGAAGAAGCGCTCATTTGGTCTTTGCAGGCAAAAATAATATTTTGTTCATAAAATTAAGCTACCCATTTGATCAAAATGGGTGATGGGAAGGGGGCATCGACTGAGAGATGGTCGGATCTCAATGGAAAAAGTAAGACAAGAAAATGTTTGTTAAGAAATGAACGAAGGGAAAGGCGGGTATGACTCTAATCCAAAAATAAAACGTTTTAAATGTAATACTCTTTTTATGTTTCTCAAGGAAATCAATTAATGAATAATAAAAATATACTTTTTCAAGAAATAAATCAACATATTATTATTGCTGGTGAATATTGGTAAAATTATTTATAAAATTGAAATAAACTTTAGTGTTATATAGATCATTTTTCTTAATTTTAAAGAAGAATATTTATTTTTCAGTCAAGTAGTAATTAAGCAGCCCACGTCGTAATGGCAGTCGTAGCACTACACATAGATCTAATTATTTAATTTGTTAATTAGATTTCACTTGACGAAATTGATAAATAGAATAAATATGAGTGAATGGAAAAGCAAAGTCCGATTCAAATTATGGTAATAGATTAGTTAATATACTGGTTAATTCTAAATCTCATTTATTTGAAGAAATGTTAATAAGTTATATTTAGTAAAACCTCTATAAAATAATAATGTTGGGACCGAAAAAAATAATTTTTTTATTGGAGTTATTAATTTATCGATAAATAAATAATTTATGAATTTATCGATGAATAGATATATTTATTTTTTCATAGAGTAAAATTTTTTATTTTTTATTTTTTTTTAAAAAAAATGTGGAATATACAGAATAAGACATATCCATACATACATTAAAGAGGAAACATTAATGTACATGCATTGACTTCATATGCCAAATGTAGTGTGTATTTTAAAAAAAAAAATATATATATATATATATATATATTACTTTATAAAAAATGAAAAAATATGAGAAAAAAATTTTAAAAAAAATATGTAGAATATAATATGAACATTGCAAAAAATTAGGGATGAAGTTAATTTTGGTTTGGGTGTAAAAGAAATGTAAAAGAATTTAAATAGTTAATCGAGAAAAATGTTGTCAAATTAAAAGTTTGTTAATTTGTATTAACATGAAACTTTTATGAATTTAAATAGTTATTATTTTATATATACATTGGGCTTTACAGGATCTAAAAAAAAAAATATTATTATCTTGTGCATTTAGAGGTTGTTAATTAACTACACTTGTTTAAATCGGGACCGAATAATTTTATTATTTAACTGAGTTTATCAATTTATGGGATATTCATTTATCGAGATTTTACTATAGATTTAATGAATGCAGGGTAAATTAAAATCCTTGGTTTTTAAATTCATAGTTATCGTACTGTCGCTCATTGACTCAAAATAGAGGGTTGTTGATTCGCTAATTAATCATGGGGTCCCTAGCTCCACCTTCACTTGAATTTGTAGTTCTTATTACCTCGCTGATCAATTGTTGGATCCTTAATTCAACCGCCACTTGAATTCGAAGTTCTTATTTGCTTCGGTGGGATGAATCCTATCTATGGATCTTGGTGTAAATGTAATAACTCTATGAACGGTCATTGATTTTCGAGAGAGGGAAGAAAAATAAGGGTAACATAAAAATTACAAAAACAAATCCCATTATAATATTTTGATTAAGATAAATCAAAATGTTCTATATCTTTATAAAAAGAAAAAAAAAAGAGTTTTTTCAGACATTCATCGATAGTGATATATGTGTAAGATAGATTAAGGGTTGTTCTTAGTTTCTGTGAGTTATGTGATGAAAAAGATTTTTTAAATGGAGCAAGTACTTAGGGTGTGTTTGACCCACGTTATTTTGGAAGAATATCTTCTGGAATAGTAGATTGATGGAGAATGTGTGGTTGAAAAAGAAAGAAGAGTTATTGATGTGATGAAAAATATTATTTTATTGAAAAATGTGTGGTTGAAAATGAGTAGAAGAATGTGAATGAGAATTTTAATGGATATCAAACGGGGCCTTAATATCTTTAATTTTCATTTGTGGTTCAAATTAACTATTAAA
>CAIGRP010022158.1:0-12007 GCA_903798385.1 Fraxinus cuspidata | reverse complement strand
AATTCCATTTTCCATGGAAAATAAAAGATTTCAAACAGGGCCTAAAAGTTTCAAGGAAGAGCTTTACATTCAAATAATGTTTTTGTTTTGAATGTCCATTCAGACAATGTTAATTATGATCTACCCGCACCACTCGTGAATGGAAGGTTTATTTAATGTGTAATGTTATTTATCATTATAATAATGGAACATCATTGATGTGACAACTTAGGTGTAACGATGGGATATGACTGCTCAAATCTCATGAGAGTGGGGGATTGAACAGTCATATTCCATTATTCCACCTACGTTATAACATCATCGATATTCCATTATTATAATAATAAATAACATTATTCTTATTTAATTTTATACAAGACATGCTTCAACAATCTAAAAGTTCCTACAGTCAGGTTATCCTCGCTTAGTGCCTCATCAACATGTTGTGCATAACCTAATACATTAGTTATCCATTCTAATCTTATCACATGTTCATCTCACTGTCCTCATTTTCTGTTTACTATAACCTATGGATATATTCTCTCCTAACTGCTCAAAAGGTGATACCATAAAGTATATCTAGTCTATTACCATTTTATAGAACTTCTCTTTAACTTTGTAGATGAGTTCCAAACAGATAAAACCACTGTAACACCTTTATTTCTTTCAACCTACACTAGTAATATGCATTATGTCAAATCCTAGTATCGCTCTTGGGAATCACATGATCCTGTATTATAACTCCACTGCTATTACTTATTTCTATCATGAATCAAAAAGCATTCCATGTATTCCTAGTAAGTTCTTTTAACCCAAAACCCCCAGATTCAATTCTTTCAAAGTTTCAACTTTTGAATTATTCAAATGGATCAAATCCTAGTCTCGTCTGCAAAAACTATTCGTCTGCAAAAACTATATCATCAATGAATGAAATGCACTAAATACCTTATTGTGGATATTCTTGGTAAATTCATCCATGCCTAAAGCAAAAAAGACGAGATCTGAAAGCGAAATATACACCCACTCCTACTGTATTAGGAAATTTCCTAGTATTACTCCACTAGATATCACACGCAAAATCGCTCCTTTATTCATACCCCTAAAAATATTCATATATCCAAAGAATTTATTATTTTGTGTAACTTATATCATAGCACTTCTCTAGGAATGTTATTGTATGCCTTATTTCTAACTCAATAAAACCATATGAAAATATACTTCTCATTTTTACTTCCAATCTATACCTGTAGAATTCTACTAGAATTTTCCTGCATCACAAACTTATTTTCAAAAACCTTCAAATTACCATCTAATATATGCACAATCATACTCAGCTATAATTCAATTACATGTCGCAAGCTTACTACCTTCTATTTTGTATAATATTGAATATCTCTTATAAATAAGGAGACTATAACATTCATCCTCCATTCATCAAGCATCACTTCACAAAAATATTTCATTCAAGTAATTTAATCAATTACAAAATACCCTTCCAGCCTAGACACTTCCATAGCCCTGATAGGGATTTTATTCACCAGCATTCAAGAAACGTAGGTGGAGTTTGGGAAAAACTACTTGACCAAAAACCATAACATTCAATATCAAGATCATAAACGTTTAAAATCCACCACCATAACTTCAAAAGATACGGAAAGAATTCCAACAAACAATAAATAAACCTCTTCTAGACCTTCACTCAATAGAGCTCTGCAATTACTCTGTAACATAAGGGGAGTATACCCCCTTTCTCTCCCTCTCTCTTCCCACTTTACAGCCTTTTCCTGTGTTTGGCACTTTCTATGATAAATTGCATTTAAACTTCAGATTTAAGTGGAAATACATTCTGTGACAGTCAGGAAAGACATTGAGAAATTTTGCATATTACGTTTATGCATGCGTTGGATGATAGAAATAGAGTAAACAGCAAAACCCACCGAAATAGTAAGCAGGGATATTGTTTTAACCTGAACAAGTTGGTTCTCTGTTAGAGCCGACAAACTAACCAAAATAGGGAAGCGCCCAATAAATTCTGGTATAAGGCCGTATGCAATAAGATCACTACTTTCGACCTGAAAATATCAAGTTTCTTTTTCAGAACATTATTAGAGCTAAGAGTTTATTGTGGAAAAGTAACAAGTTCATGCAAGGCACGGATAATTCTTAGAGATTCAAGAGTCTTTAATCTTACAGAGTCTAGTAAGGATGCTGTTACAGCAGCATCCATCACTCCACCTGCTCTCATGTTAGCACGAACAGGAGCTCCAAACCCAATTGATGAATCCTGACGTCTGGCAGAAAATGAAAAGATTAGATTCTTAAGAAATTCAGGAGTCCACAAGAAACAAATAATTTTATTTAACACAGCAACTTCCAGAAAAAGGATGTAAGAAAGTGCAAGCATCACCTTTCAGAAATGGTTTTCTCCAAATCATTAAATGCTCCTCCACAAATGAAAAGGATGTCTTTTGTATCCATCTGATCAAACATAGAAAGATAGAAGAATATATGTTCAGTGGAGCTGTATACATTGCTTCATCAAGAAAGATCTATCATGAAGCTAGAAAAGAAAAAGAAAAAAGTGAACATCACTTAGTGGTTCTCACTGATTAGAGTAATTTATACAATTATCTATGCCGTTAAATATGAATATTTGAGGTTACTTTTGATGAATTATAGCTTAATATCCTGTTTATATCGTTAGTTGGGAGAAATTCAATGATTGAAAGTGAAATAGAAAGAAAGGAACAAAGAATTGATGAAAAAATCGAGGACCAAATTACAAATATTCAATAGTTGATTAAAACGATTGAAGATCACGCGAGATCAATTGGATGAAATTAGAAGCCAAACGATGAAAATTGCGACTGAAAAGGACTTAAATTGAATTATGAAAGAAAGTTGAGACCCAAATGAACAACTTCAGAAGAATTTTACTCCATGCGTACATGGAGTAAATTACATCAAGATCTTGAAGAACCAAGGCTCGGGGTTGAAGAATCAGAACAAGAATTTGCTTCCACGTATTTCTTGTATTCATACACGTTCCTGATGATGATATTCCATCATTCTTGTTTTATAATTAGAAACATATTAGGCTAGATTTCTTTTGTGTTGGGATGAAGATGAACATTATTATTGGTTATTTTTAATTCAAAGACCAAGTAATTTAGTTTATTTGTGTTCTTGATTGATCTTGTATGCTTTGTTGCATTATTTAATTGCTTGGCTCTCAATTAAGTAATTAGCTACTTGTTATAGTCCGGAAGGTTCATAATAAGTTAGAATTTTGCAAAACTAACATGTAGACAATAGATGTTAAGAATAACATATGTAACATGTGCAATCACCTAGATAACCTTGTAATTAATGCATTACTTTGCATATGAATTCGGAATAAGAATATGATCGGGAAGTGCTTAGAATATGTTTAACTTATCTCGGGAGAGAGTAAAATAAAATTAGATGGTCCATTGTCAAGATATATAAATCACAAAAGCACATAGGTCGAGAATTGAAAATAGGATAATAATAGAAGGATACGATTTATTCGCAGATTTAATTCAAAACATCTTTAGATAATTAATAGATTGATTTACAAATAATTAAATCATCCCTTTTGTGTTACATCACATTTGAATTTGATAACGGATTAATAAAATTGAATTTAAAGTTTATTCATCATAGGACGATACTCTTTACTAACCAAATTATTGCTTGTCAATGATCTCGTACGTTTGCAAGTTTTGTATGAACATTCTCCCTAATGGGAAATAAACTAATGTAACATAAAATTGCAATATTGCTCTAAGGTTAGAGAAAGTATACAGATACACACACGCACGCACGCACGCACTCGCACGCATACACGTGGTGAGACCATAGCCCCTAAAACATAACCAAAAATAGGCACAGCATCTCTTGACGCTTACTTTCTCATAAATTTCTCTACCATAACCAAAACGGGTGGCGTGAAGTATCACAATATATATGCAGTGCCCCACATCGAAAACTTCACTAGGGAAAAGAAAGAATGAGAATAATTGGCTTTAACCTTTAACATTAATGCACAAAAGAGATTCCCACTATTTTTCTTCTCTTTGATCCGCTCCTGCCACCAATCTCACCCCCTTTAAGTTTTACAAGTTGATTTGAGTATTCACTTTTTATTGCCTTGAAAACTTTGATTTATTAATTGGAAAATAATCTTCATAAGCAGAGGAGTCGAGGGAGTGAATTGAAAGTTTATTTATTTTAAGTTATCCCTCTTGAACAAAAAAACAACAGAAAAAAAATGATAAGATTTGATTGATTCACAGTGCTAAATTTACCACTATACAACATCAGTGTGATAAAATGGAAATGAAGACTCAAATGGGGAGATGACGACGAATTTCAGAGAAAAACAGACAATTGAACCATATTACCTGAATATTATCACCCCGAGGATGCTTTCTTGCCCCCTTTTCTGGAACATTTACTATCTGGAAGTCAAAAGTATATTCTGATTGCATCGAATAATCACTAAAGTTGATCAAAATCTAAAATAATTGCTGCCGTAAATAGAAAATACAAATCATGATTTACTTCATGAAAGTGGAAAATGTCAAGTGTGATGTACAAAACAATCCTAGTGTGTGAAGTTTTACACAACCACGTACAATTAATAGAAAAAACACAGGAAGTTTAATATCTTTAGATGCGCAGTACCTTGCACCTGGAAAAATTCAAAAATTATTAGCAATAGACTTACAGAATCCCTCCAATGCACTAGTAGACTAGATTTTGTGGTGGGTTTGGGAAGTAAATGGAATTGAGAAAGCGATGTACTAAAGAACAGTTTGCTTACAATTTTTTTTTTTTTTGGTGAAACAGTGGTATTAAGTCAGTTCAGTAACCTTAAAAGCTGGGGAGAAAGTTAGGAATGTAGTAATAGAGTGTAGGAAAGGCCTTCTGAAGGTGACAATTATAGGCTTAAGTTCCATGACAGGTTTCTTGAAATGACAGAGAAAGGAAATAGGTAAAGTTCAGAAAAAAAATGAAATTTAACTAGTCTCAAAATGAGATCTAAATGACCTCTTAACTCATAAATCTATAGAATACAAGACTTAGGGCAAAAGAATACTTGCAGAACTTAGGAAACAAACAACCGAATTTTCAATAAATAAACTTTGACTGAACTCTATTGAAAACTAACTCAAGACAATATAATAGACAAGCTCATGCTGTGTTTAGATTTACAGGAGCCATTTCTCACAATTGTGACTAAATTTCGACAAGAATAGATATTACCAACATACTCTTAAAAGTGCTAAGCAAATAGCAATCTGAAGTTAAACAATCAGCACAATACACTGAAAGATAAATTACAACGGACACTCACTTCCCTTTGGACAAAAAGTCTTCTTAACTAATGTAGGACTCATATTCCAGTTCTGGGCTTCCAATGTAGTTTCTTTTTCTACAAGTTCCATTTAACTGAATGGATGAAACTTAAAACTGTACGAGGAAAAAAATTCCAATATTTCTAGATGTAATGGAAAAAGCCCTATTTAAATCTTCGTCGTCATTGGCAAATATGGCAATGAAACAAGATGTCAAGGAAGTATTATTCGATGATTCTATAAGAATTGTGTGCAATAATTAAATTGTTTACAAGGTTCAATCAGAAGTGCTAATCCTCGCAATAACTTATAGACCAGCAAACTTAGGTGCTGGTTATCAAGTCAAGATGGCATGGTGCCAGACCTAGCTTCTCATCAACACACACCACGAAGCCCTTATGACAATAGAGAAATTACGTACCAATTATCTAAAACCAATTTGAATTGTTATTTCTATAAGTTTGTTTCCTCTACTCTATCTCTTTTTTACCTTTTAAGTGAAAATTTTCTTTTCAACACTTTCAATTACCGAGTCCCATCTTGTAGAGACCCCGGGGCAAAGGAGCGAGTCCAGTAACACTGCCAGATTATGGTATAACCGTTGTGGTTTTGTATAGTTATGATAAGTGAACATTTTCAATGATTGGACTCAATTCCAAGTATGCCAGCAACGCTCTTATTTGGGACACCATCTTATGATCACCACTGGTATAAATTTTCTAGAAATAGCCAAGGTTCCTTCTAAGGAAACATTCAAAGCCCTTACCTTTTGAATACAAGCCTCAACTTGGAAGTACACTACAACGCTATGAAACCTCATTTCAGCCTAAAAACAGTAGACAGCTCCAACTTCTTGGTATGAACTAACCCCGTGTCACACTTCAATATGGATATTCACAATGAACTTCAACAACAAAATATAAGTCTCAACTTTCACGATAAAACCATTATAAAGATATGAAAATCAGAAGAAAATATAATGATGGTCACCCAATCCATCAACATTCTTTCAACTATAACCAGTAAAATGGATATACATGGAATGTTGCAAGTAGAACTCTAAACTTTATGATGTCTCCCAATCTACGGTATACTCCATCCAAGTACATAAATTTTCTTGGACATTCAATTGGATAGAGCTGCAAATAAGCCCAGCCAAGCTGAGGTTGCTTGGCCTTGACCTACATGAATTATGATCAGGTTGAGTTATGCTTGTACTCCTACAATCCTGAAAAATGTCAGATCAAGCTCAACAAAAGACTAATAGCTGCCCATTTTTCCAAATTCACAACAGCATATTTTGTCGAATCACCTCTTCTAATACCTTTAGCTATTAGAGTAAGCGATAAACTGATTTATTTAATTCCTTTTTTCAATATGCCCCTTCATGTGTTGGTCTCTTGTTTTATGGTGAGTCGGAGACATAATACCATAAAGTAGTCAATCTCAACTGATGTAATCTCCATCAATTATGTGAAATCAAAGGAGAGTCTCGTGGATCAGATAACTAAGGCTTACCAGAATTAATTTTTAGCACAAGAATGCATGTGCAAATTTTTCATAAATAGTAACAAGGCTTGAATCAAGAGTATGTTGAACCACCTCATACGAAAGTTTAAATTGTTAATGAAAGGGCATATTTGTTTACTTAAATTTTGTCTCCACTTCATTTCAGAATGTTTCTTTGCTTTTGGAGGCTTCTTGGAGGAGGAAGATAGAGGAGAGTGAGAGAGAAAGAAACTGCAGGTAAAAGGTCTACTTGAAGAAGTCAACCCTTTCATAAGGTTTGCCACCTCTTCTTAACTGGTATTTGTATATAAACAACATTAGGACGAACTCTATTAATTGACAATGCCACTCTCCCTGTGTGTATTTAGCTAAAACATACAAGCAGACTGAGTTTGTTCCTATTCAAGATCGGATCTTTTGCGAAACAAGCCCAATAGTTCGTTCAAGAAGTTGATAAATGAACAAAAACAATTGAGCCCTGTACAAGCCGATCACCTAGCCCTCATTGAATGGCCTGCTTCATTGCATTCAATTATATAGAAAATAGTTATGCACATTCCTGTGCACGTGGGTGTATGTGGGAAATAAATAATTAAATAAATAATCACCAAGCAATTGTAACAAGTAAGACCACCGTTACTCACAGTCCCTTCTAGCATTTTCAGTAGTGCCTGCTGAACGCCTTCACCAGACACATCTCTGCTGATGTTTAAGCTCTCAGCCTTCAATATAACACAAACAATATAGAAAGGTGGATTCAAATCTAGAGCCACATTCATGTAAAGAAGAAACTCTTGAAAGGAAAATGAGAAAGACAAGAACCTTCTTAATTATCTTATCAACTTCATCAATGTAAACCATCCCTTGTTGTGCAGCTTGTACATTAAACTCAGCAGCCTTCATCCCAAATTTGAAAGGTCAGATAGCTGGTTTCATTGATAAATGTATGCAGATATAAAATTTGCAAAATGAAGCACAATGGTAAACACAAATGAGGTATAGCAGGCAAGGCCTAAAATGAATACACTGACAAATCAACTTAAACAGATGTGCACCATCTCTAAGAAGATCACTAATTGTACCAACTTGTGAGTAGATATTAAAAATGAAAGGCTACTGGATACTAATACCATCATGATAAATTAAAGTCTAACACAAAATCATACAAGATCCATAATATCTTCAACAAGGACGAGATAACATTTAACAATAATGTGGTAAACCACAAAATATGGGAAATTAAATTTCTGTAATGCAGTTTTGGACCAAAACTAAAGAATCCCCTTCACTGCCACATGCTAGTTGATACGTCCACAGTGTGAAAAAGGGATTATTTGCAGTATGTTGTTGGCTTCTTGAAGCAGTGAAGCTTAAGGATAAAGCTGAGCTTGGTAGATCAACAAGATGAGCTATTGCTTGCATAAAAAACCTAGACATAATTTTTTGAAGTAACAATTTGTATGCTGAATATACAGAAAAAATAAATTAATACCGCGAGCAATTTGTACAATATTGATTCAACATCTTCACCAACGTAACCAGCCTGCAAAATAGCAATGGTTGTTTTTAAGATTTATTGAAAAAATCGGAAAAAGGGAGAACCCAGAAGATAAGATCTGTAAAGCCAGAAGGGGAAAGGTATCAAAATTTCCATTCATGCCATTAAACTAAAATTTCTTTGTGTCACCTTAGAAGGCTAACATTTCATAGCAATAAAATCTATGTTTGCAGTTGCAATTGTGTGAGGACGAGGAATCACGTGTACAGGCATTGTTGACAAGAACACACAATAATTGAACCCCACCAAACTAAACACGTAAACTAAAGGAACATTTTCAGATGCTAGCAAGTATACATTAATGTTTATTTTCTCAAGTAAAGACAAAAATAAATAAATTATTAAGCACTTGCCTGTGTCAAAGTTGTTGCATCTGCAATCACAAAAGGCACATTCACAAAACGAGCAAGGGTTTTTGCGAGCAGTGTTTTACCTGTTCAACAGAAACAGCCTATAGTTTCACAACTTAAATAGATGAAAAGGCCATGTCACTTGATATCATGCATCAATTATTGTATAGTTAAGCCAACACATTCATTGGAAGGCACCGGTTAGGTATACCTGAGCCAGTGGGGCCGATCAAAAGCACATTGCTCTTTTCCAATTCTACATTGTCATCATCATCTACTCTAACTGAATCAGCTTCTGACCTAGTATCGACTTACAGAATTCAAATCATAATCAAGATAAAAAAGGCAACTAGTAGACATTGAATTGCCTGTGAAAATTGAGGCATGGGGTAAAAATATCATTATTGGCCTTGTGCCTAATAGGCTCATATATGAAGGAACAGAAATACTATATCACTAACCCTTTCTGTAAGGACACATTATATATTCTTTTGTAGTGGTTATAAACAGCTACTGAAAGCACCTGGAAACATCAATGGTGAAAACATGAGGTACAGAAGGTTAATTGGGATAGGAATATCTGCAGGGAAATGCCAAATGGTAAAACACGCATCAGTCTAGCTGCGAATTGATTAAAAAAGCACAGTTGGGCATCTTATGATGTAAATATAAATAGATTTCAATAATCTGAACAAAATTCAGCACAATCAACATCCGTGACATAGCATAAATCTAAACTAGCACTGTCTGGCATTAGGATGGTGATTACAGTTTGACCAGTCTAGTTATGACTTTTGAGCATATATGATATGAGTATATTTTGGGTTTCGACAATCAAATAGAGTTGTATGCATAATCAATGAAAGAATGTAAATATTGAAGCAACAAAGAGAGGACCTTTTTCGCTCGTTCCTGGCCAATGACATACTTGTCAAGTCCCTTGCAGATCTCCTTTGGCGTGGGTAAATTTTTACCCATATTAGACCCACCCCAGCTGCTTTTCTCTCCATTATTACCACCACCATTGCGGCTGTCATTTCCACTGCCACCATTGCCCCCATTACCTGATGCCCGAATAAGATTGACGCCAGGAGCGAAAGGAGGTCCAGGTGGTGTATGCACTGAAAGCCCATTTTCAGATGGAGGTGGAGGCGGCGGCCAGTTCTCTGGTGGTTCACTGCCATATGACTTCAAGGTCTCCCAAAACGTAGCTCGAATCCTCTTCCCATAATCTTCAGCTTCCGCTAATTTCTTTTCCGAATTTGAATTCTTGCTTTTGACAGTCCCAATCTCAATGAAACTTCCCTGAAGAGGCGACATCTTGTATGGCTTAACGTAATAAGCCATCTTACAATTGGGGCACAGATTCAACGCCTGGAAAGCATTAGCTCCACCTCCATCTTTTGTGTTATCATTAGTGCGTGCAGCGGTAGAATTATCACTATTAGTGGTAATAATAGAAGTTGCCTCGATATAATCGAAGGGGGAACTGGGATTGGAAGAGGGTGGAATTAGGTTATGGGGACGGTTTGTAAAGAGTAGATCCATTTGCTTGGAGCAACGTGGGCAATTGGCCTCAGCCTTAAGTTTCCGAGTTTGATACTCATCGCCAGCGCCGCCGCGGTTCCACTTGTACCTCTCCTGCACTCCAATCAAAGACTCCCTTCGTTTCACAAAAGAGCCCACGTGAAGGCAATTCACGAAATCCCGCTTCTGCAATTGCAACTGGTGCTGGTTACCTCTCCTCGATCCCTTCAATACTATGCCTCTTAATCTCCTCCATCCCGACATCATTTTCTCTCTCCTCTCTTCGCCTTTCTCGAGAAATATATATACACACACAAAATGCTAGTTAATTTTGTTGATGTGAAATCGAGATGTTTGTCAAAACTCAAAAGAATTGAACAAAAACTAATCTTTATTACAAATTATTATTAAAATGGTATAAGAATACTAGCAAACGATGTTTTTTTTCCTTGATTTTTTTAAAGTGAACAAAAACTGATGTTTATATACAAAGAAGTCGAACAGAGACGATAAAGAAAGCAAAAGAGAGTTTCTTGCTTGCGCAAATGCATTTCATGTTTCAGTGTCATTTTCTATTTTAATATATTTTTAGAGAAAAATGGAAAAGAGGGTTTGAGTTTCTGGTTCTTTCTTCTTCTTCAGTTTTGACCGCGTCCTCTGTTCACGTACCTACTTCCAGTCAGTTTGCGAGGTTAAAGGCAGGCTTATAAATGTGTGTTCAATTGGAACTTCTCAATATTTTTCGAGATTTAAAAATTTTGGAGTTTATTTATATAGGATTTGTTTGGTGCACATTATTGAAGGGAGAATGCATTTTAAATAGTGATTTGATAAAAAAAAATATGTGTTTAAAAATAGGAATTTTTTTTGAATTTGCGTGTATTTTGCGTGTAATATTATTTTATGGATTAATCGTACAAATCGTCCTTACGTTTGATATGTAGTGTGCAAAATGTCCCTACATTTCAATTTTTTGCATTTTCACCATTATTTAACATTTTATTGCGGAAAACGTCGTTTTCACCTATTTTTAACGTAAAATGACCAATATACCCTTAAAACAAAAAAGAAAAGAAAAGAAAAATAAAGAATAAATTGCAACCTTACTTCTAAACTTTTTGAAAAATGCAAATGAGTCCAAAATTTATGAAAATATTAAAAATAACAAAAAAACTCAATTTTTCTCCATCTCCCACCACATTCCCGTCCGACAACTTCCGGCTACCAGACCACCGGATATTGGTGTCATTACAAAGCCCTTCATTCACTTTTCATTTACCACCAAACACTCATCCATTACAACTTCAGAATCAGAAGAAATCAGCACTCAAACTTCGCTGTATGAAACTGTCAAAATTGCCAGAATCCCACATTCCGGCAACCAACATGATCGCGGGCCACCACCGGCCGATTACCCATGGCCAAACAACTCCAGCCATGTTCTCATTTTATGCAAAAAAAGCCTCAGCCCACCCATGGATCAAGCTCAATTGCACCCAAAACTTACTGAATTTATGGATGAAGTTCAAACGCTGTGCGAAAAATTCAGTGAAGTTTGGGAAAACGTGCTACTTACCGGTGGAGTTTGAGCATAAAACATATTTGGCACTGAAGCAGTAGAACATGAATCTAGAAAAGATTGGGAAAATAAGAGTATTACATCTGCATGAGTTTGAAGGATTCAGAAGAGAAGCCTATAA
>CAIGRP010022157.1:0-13227 GCA_903798385.1 Fraxinus cuspidata | reverse complement strand
TATGGAATAACTTTTTATTCCTATCTTGATTTGGAAGGGCTTTACATATGTGACAATTAAAGATAAAATTTTAACTTGCGTTCTTATTTCAATTATGCCTAATATATCTAGCTGTCCAAATATGTCATCAATGTAATTACATAATGCTTTTTTCCCCTAAATATATGGGCTGTATTTCTCCCAAATGTGATGAAAAATTGGTTGCTGACTTGCAGTTACAATTATTTATTTATTTTTCCAANCTCTCTTATTAGGTTTTTTATATATACATATAAACTTGGGTTTCTCATAAGGATCTTCATTTATTCTTGTATCCAACTACCTCAACCTTCTCTCTCAATCTCTCTCTCTAGAAGAAAAAAATGAGCAGTTTGAGCACGGTGGAGGCAAAGCTGCCGGCGGGGTTTAGGTTCCATCCAAGAGATGATGAACTCATATGTGATTATTTGATGAAATGGGTGTCCCCAGGAGGTGGAGGTGGTGGTGGCAGCGCTGCTGCTGGACATGGCCAGCTTCCTCTTCTGATCGAAGTCGACCTCAACAAGTGTGAACCTTGGGACATTCCCGGTTAGTACACTACGTACTCGTTCTTCTAAATTTATAAATTGCAATCAAAACTTGTTTGTTATCCTATCTAGTACGAGTCGAGTATGTCGTAAGTTGTCCTTGTTCAGCTTGCACTTCTATGGCATGGTATTTGATGTTGATCGAGACTATATACTGGTGAAGTCTCTTCACAACACAAAGGCAGACTACGTGTACAGAAGGAGGGGTCACAAAACCCTTCCAGATAAGACACAGCAAGGGGGTGGTTTTATTTTTGCAATAAAATATTCACATGGGGGCCCCACCCCATGTGAGATTTCTGTAAGCCTTCTGTGGAAGCTATTCTGTACATAGGGAAAAAACCAATTGGAAAAATCTAAATAATAAAAAGTTTTGCTTAACTATTTGTTTTTATGTACTTTAGCCATTTCACCACTCAAAGGAAGCCACAAATTCATCCTGCAATTGGTTTTATGGATCAAAATTTGTGATCTTAATTAAATTAGTTAAGGCCTATGGATTTTTCATATTTTGGTCATATATAAGCCAATAATTCTACCTTTTCAAAGGGAAAAAAAATATTTTTATTTCTTTAATATTCATCACTTTAATTTCTAGAAATATATAAACTGAAGCTAGTTATCTTGAAAAATAATCTACACTAATATTTGATTATGTCCTCTGCATGTGATCCATGGATTTATAAAATGGGAGACTTTTATACAATATACAAAAATGTAGAAATAATAAGTTTTCATGTGCTTGTGTACAAATTTAGGGGTTTCTTGACACAACGTTTGAAAAAGAAAAAAAAAATTAGTAAACTTTGATAAAAGTTGATGAAATTTGAGATTAAAATTAATTGTTGACCTCGATCGTGACCTCACTTTTTAAGTTTATCCAAATAAGCACTTATACATAAAAATTAAATATTTCTCAACCATCTCTTGCAAATTCTCATTCATCCACCTTTTTTAAGAAATTGACATTCTTTGTCCTAACCAAAAGATGGCACAGCTATTTGAGAAAATAATTCGATTCAAATCAAAAGTCATCACGCATCGACGCCGTGCACCTAAACTCAACTACACACGTGTATGTACAGTTAATAAATATTTAATACGTAAAATCGAACATGAAAGTAAACAAATATCTCACGCATGTCTCTTTTGTAATCTACACATTTATTCAATCTTTTGAATTTGATCCTATTACAATTGTGTGAAGTCATAGTCCTAGTTCTTATTTTTTTATTTTATTTTTTTTCTTGAAATATTGTTGAAAAACTTGAACTTCCAGAAATTTAATTACCTATCATTTTCCCAATTCCTGTAATTACAATCATATTAATGACTCTCAATTATGAATTGGACTATTGGAGATTTCGACAGTTTTGCCCATACATAATTATTGGACTCACACTCAGCTATCGGGGGTGGGTCACCTGGGGCCCAAACTTTTTTGAACTGCTGTCCACGTGTTTGTTTCCAATAGGTCATCATCACCCTGCTAGCGTCATCCCGCAATCAAGTTTGACATCATCAAATCCTTTTTTGTTTTTTTCCCCCTTAAATCACTCTTTAATCTTTTCATGATCTTCTGAATCTTCATCAGCTAATTATTAAAAACAATCGTATATTACTAAAAGAAGGAAGTTTGTTTGAAAAATATTGTATGGAGTGTGTTATTGAATTCAATTTTTCAAAGATAGGATCGTAAAATGTGAACTAACTTTTCCGTCCCCACTCATTTATGAAAGTTACACATGTAACCACTTTAATGAATGAATTTGACTTTTATGTTAGCATCTCATTCTAATTTCATTTTACAGAAGCAGCTTGTGTTGGAGGCAAGGATTGGTACTTTTATAGCCAACGTGACAGAAAATATGCAACTGGATTACGAACAAATCGAGCTACAGTTTCTGGATATTGGAAGGCCACTGGGAAGGACAGGCCAGTATTTCGAAAGAGTACCCTAGTCGGGATGAGAAAGACTTTGGTATTCTACGAGGGTCGAGCACCCAACGGAAGAAAGACAAGTTGGGTTACGCACGAATTTCGCCTTGAAGGACCCCTTGCCCCTCCAAAATTAATTTCTCCCATCATGGTATGGTATCCATAATCTACCCTCTCTCACATGTTAAAAACTAATTAGGTTAATAATTATAATTACCTTCCTCCTTAATAGTTTAAGTTTGACTAATTGTTACATATTAGTTTCATAATCTATCTTTGTCTCATGGACGGCGAATATTAGTTTCATCCAACTTCAAACATGTAACTTTTGAAAATGTTCGAATAATTTTTTAAAAGAACTTTGTCTGGGTCGAGACACCATCATCATGGGTCGTATGATATATTAATCATTTATTGCATTGTGTGATTATGCAGGTAGATTGGGTGTTATGCAAAGTGTTCAACAAAAACAAATCAGAAGTTTGTGCCAAACAAGAAATGGGAAGTATTAATTATGAATTTGATCATAATCATAAGACAAATTCTTGGAATCTTCCACCATTAATGGAACCCTACATCTCCTTTGATCAAATTGATGAGCAAGTGTCCTGCTTCTCCATTTTAACCCCAAACCCTATTTTCTCAAACCTCGCCCACATGGGTCAAGATTTGTCCACAAAAATCATGCCAACTTTTTCAGATCAACTTGGAGTGCATATTAATTCAAACACTTCCTATGACAAAAAAGTGGGGACCGATGTTTTGAAGCATGTCTCCACGAGAGATACGGCGAACCCTAACACGAACGGGTCCCCGAGCATCGGGGAAGGAAGTTCGGAGAGTTACATGTCTGAAGTTGGATTGCAACAGCCTTCAATGTGGAATTACTATTGATTTTTCAGATCTGGGATTTCTAGAATTTCAACCCTGGTTTTTGTCTGAAAATTGCAAACTGTTAAATACATTAGACTAAGGTAAATAGATATATGATTTGTCTTTCTAAGTTTAGCAATGTAAAATTGTACCCTATATATTGGTAAGTTGCAGATTTTCACTTACTTTTACTGAAAAAGATTGTCCCCAGAAAAAAAGTTTCAGTCAGAATATTCATAATTTCTATAGAAAATGTGTAATTCTGATATCCATATATATTGTGAGTATTGTGCTTAATATTTAGAAAAAAATCAAGCCCCTATTTGATTTTACTATAAAATTCATATTTTTAGTAAATTTCAATAAAAGTAAATGAAAAATTGCATACTTGAAAAATTAATAAAAGTTGTGAATTCTATGAAATGTGTGACTAAAATGAATTATAGTAAATGTGAACTAAACATTGACTAAATGTAGCAAGTGCTGCTTAACGATTTAGTAGGAGGCATGAATTAAATATTTGTCATTATATCACAAGAGTAAGTTCACTAATCGCTATATAAAAGAAGAGTTTTTACCATGGCAATTTGTCGTCATGAAAGATCACAAGAACAATTGTCAAAACGTCATTCTAAAAAGTCATTTTTCTTGTAGCGACTTGTTTTATATATAATTAAATCATTCTATAAATATATCTTAGGAGGTATTAGCATATTAAGGCCGATATGAAATCAACCCGGTTTATTATTTTAACTTGTTTTAATTTTCAATGAAACTCATAGTTAGAGCTGGCATTAACTTTTATTAACTTAGTTTGAATATTAATTAAATAATTCATTTTTCAACTTGCCATTTTTTTTCTCTGGTGTCAAGGATATGAAATTAAATAAATGTATTTGCGTCATGATAAATATATAATAAAGCCAAACACTACACAACAATAAAAGAAACGCGTTTGGGTTACATTATTTTGTGGCGACTATCACTTTCATCTACTAAACTGAACAGAAAATATGAAGACTATTATATAAAGGAAAAAATAAAATAAAATAAATACATATAAAATCACATCATTGATTCATTGACTTAATAATTTTCTAAATAAATATTTACTTTTTGTTGTTTATCTTCAAGAGGCATTGATCATCATCGTTATTTATCTTGTTAACGATTATGGAGCTTCGGTCTATTTTTAATAAATTTGAAGATCGTTACATAAATTTGTTCATCTTTTCAATGTCAAAGGAAATAAGAACCCTTTGGTAAGATTTCCGCTCCTTGTAGAAAAGATTCTTTAGATCACTTTTTTTGAATATACAAAACATATCTAAAAAATTATCCAAACATGTTAAAAACGCTTATTATTCTCGTAATCGATTTTTGATTTTTCAAAAATCCTACCAAACATGCCCTTAATATACCGAACTAAAAACAAAGTTTATTTCGGTGAACTAATTTATTTTTTACAAGTCATGGCTGTTTGTACAAGTAACATCATCTTGTCTTATAGTCGACCAAACAAATTTTAGTGTCCTTTTCAGTTTCACACGAGGGGCACTATATTATTCCAAGTTCAACTAAACAATAGGGACATTAATATTATTTTTATGGTTATTGTGTGAATAAAGTGAACACATAGTGCATATAAAGAGGATAAAAGTATTGGAGTTAGGTTGGGTTGAAGAGCAAAAAAGTCTAATCCTTTAGTATAAATGATTCTCGAAAGGAACATATCACCGAACTCCCTTAATAATTGGGGCGCTAAACAACATTTTCCTCTTATCGTAAGCAAGATTGTTATAATTTGTATAATTTTTCCATTTCCATGCATGATTGTTGAAAATTTTGGATTTTTTTTTCAAGAGTTTGTGCATGTTAGGCGGGACTTATATTTTTTGTGGAAGAGATTTTTGAGGAAATTACTTTTTGTCAACTCCCTCTAAATATCTTTCGACCAGACAAAGTATTTTCAAAAAATTATTCATGTATGTTTAAAAATAACTTTATAGTTTTAGAATTGCCCTTTGGCTTTCTAAAAATAATGTCAAACAAACCCCTAATCTCTAAATGATCCTCTTAGTCCAACATATTTGTTTGAATATTTATTACATGGTATTTAGGGAGAAATTTTCAAGAAAGAATAAAGTAGTTAAACAAATGAAAAATAAAGTGATCATTACTGGATCATGATATATGATGGTCTAAATCAAATTTAAATTGAATTTTGATACATGTTGAAGATAATTTTATTCCTTAAAAATCGACCATGTGCTTTCCACGTGACATAATCATACCAATATGGGGTTGAAAAGCACGATTTCGTAGGTTGAGAGCAAAAGGCTTCATTGCATGGAATGTAGGGGTACTAAATATGCAATTTTACATTGACCAGACAATTTTGCCCCTCAAAAAATCCATAGTACGCGCTATACATAAGATATTAACACCAAATTTGATAAAAAAGACTAACCATTGAATTGCTAGACATATAATAGATGCATTTATATACCAAACGTGATTGGAAAGCAAAACCATTCTTTGCATTCCAAGACGACTAATCTTATCTTATAATAAGTGTGTCATGCGGTGAATCAATTATAGTTGTGTGATGAATTGTGATTAATTTGACACATGGATGCATCATTTTGCTAACGAGAGTGAACTTCGGGGATTGAAAAGTTCGATTTCAAAAGAGGAGACGAAAAATGCAAGAGCACTAGAAGTCAAGAACTAAATGTGCAATTTTTTAATTTATTAAACCGAAATCTACTACACGACACTTTCCGTGTTCTGTTTGATCTCTACCAAAAGTTTTAAATTGGGCCACAAATGGGTTCAGATCTCAATATTAGGCCAAAATGGGCTCTCATCTCAAAATTGGGCCTCCCCCAGTTTTGTTACCAATTGGGTCTCCTCCAGTTTTGTTACCAATTGGGCCTGTCCAAAATATCAGAAACGAATCATCCGCACGCTACTCCTCCTTCCTTTCTATTTCACTTCTTTTGCTTGCTTCCAAAATCCTCACGCTCTAGTTCTACTGCACTTCCTCTCTCTAAAAATTTCAAAATTGTTTAGTAATTATAAAAAATATGCATTTAATTTTCCCTCCAAAACCCCAGTATTTATCCTCCAAAATCTGTAATTTTAGCTCACCAAGTTTCTCAAATGCTTCTTCGCTTCAAGTTATAGTTCAGGCCTCTCGTCCCCGTTTGAGACCAAGTTATTTGATGAAAAAAATTAGGGTTCAGTCAGAATTTGATGCCAAAGTGAATGGAGCTCTATCCACTGATTTTGACCCTCGGTTCCTTGACAGGGTTTGTTTTTAAAATTTGTATTCTTCGGACACTATATTTACTTCTAGTAATTATCCGTATTGCATGTTTAAGTTCGAAAAGGTTATATTTTAAAGTTAAACATGTGCTGAGAAAGTCTGTTTTGATTGTTTTCTTTAATTTCTCATGTTATTGTGCTTCGAATTTGTACACTTGTAGCATGTGTTTTAATTAGTTAGCTCAATGATGCATTAGGGATTAATTTGATTCATTTATGAACCAGAGTTTCTCTGGAATCAATTGGAGAATATATGGTTTTATTAGTTCAAATCTGAAATTACTAAATTATTTTTTTAGACCATGCTTTAGTTTATTACTTGTATGGATTATTCATAGATAGAAGTTTTTTATTAGTTATCAAAGATTGTACTTTGTTAGCTATCACAGATGAATTATTTTTGAAGCTAGTAGTTATCACAGAGTTGGACAATAAAAACCTGTCTGTCCATTTGCATTGGATTGGCGCTTGACAAGTATTTTTCACTGTCCTATAATTTGAGTAAGCTTTCATTCTTGATATAAACGGGCTTTTGAGAGGATTCTTTAATCAACAAATACAATAAATAGCATTATAATGAAGTAGTGGTGGTCAGGATATACCTGCAGTATGGGCGAGATACTGATGGGTCTAGAATACTGCGAGCCTTCCCCTAAACTTTTTCACGTCATCCCTTTTGTGTAATGATCTCTTCAAGTGAGTGCATGACCACCCATTTCACATGGTCTCACCTTGTGTATGTCACCCTATCACAAAACACCAAATGTGTTTGTACTAATTTTTTCTTTTCGTAGTGCCCAAATTTTTTGGTGATAAAGGAATATGATAATCGTATGCATGCTTGCATCTGACAGTCTATAGACAATTCATCTCGTAAACGCGATTACTAGAAACAGGAATTGATTGCTAAAGAGAACTGATGATTCTAAGTTTCGGATGAATACACCGGGGGATTTCTTTTGCATTACTGTTTCGTAGCGCCCAAATTTTTTGGTGATAAAGGAATATGATAATTGTATGCATGCTCGCATCTGACAGTCTATAGACAATTCATCTCGTAAACGCAATTACTAGCAACAGGAATTGATTGCTAAAGAGAACTGATGATTCTAAGTTTCGGATGAATACACCGGGGGATTTCTTTTGCATTACTGGAAGATGTGGTCTATTATGACTTTTCTACATTTCTTTTCTTGACTTTGTTTTTAGAACAACACAATCCACACAATAACTGTTTTCCACTGCAGTTTGTTAATACCAAAGAGCAATTTTTCATTTGTGTCTTGGAGTCCCAGGTCCTGGGACCCGATCCACCTTATAGGAAGATTGAAGCAGAAGTGGCAAGTTGTAGAGTGAGTAATAACCTAATTATAAAAAGGAGAAATGTTCTATACATATTATAGCCGTACAAACAGGAAGCTTTGACATTAAGTTAGAAAAGATTGGAGCTTTCACGTGAGCTGCACTGCCTAACAGTCAATAATTCTTTCAGAAAAGTTTCACTAGCTTTCATGGAACGTCCACTTCTCTCATTTTTACTAAAAACTTCCTCTTTTCTCTTCTTTGTTATTTATGAGGCTGTAACACATGTTGTCTACATAGCATATTTATATGACACTACTTATTAGTTATTACTATCTTACTGTGTAAAATTTGTTTTTCAGCAAAAAGCACTTGATGCTGCTATGAATGACATAAATAGCTCATTTGGGAAAGGGAGTGTTACAAGATTGGGAAGTGCTGGTGGAGCTCTAGTGTAGGTGTTGTTTTTTGATGATAATTTTGCTGTATCATGTTTTACTTGATTTTATCACGATTGCTGTTTCTTACACCTCCTTTTGCTTGTGCAGTGAAACTTTTCCAAGTGGCTGCTTAACTTTAGACTTTGCTTTAGGCGGTGGTCTTCCAAAAGGAAGGATTGTCGAGGTGTTACATTTAGTACCTTTATCCTCTTATCCATCTAGTTTTCTGTGGTTGCAAACCCTATGTCTTTCTGTTTTTAGAAGCCGTGACACCAAAGATCTGATAATAACAATGTTTTAACATTCTACTGTTGTACATGTATTTATCAATGTGGTCCACAACATATACACTGCCAGAACTTTTACCAGATATTATGAGCTGCCGGATCCTGACTCAACTGCACTTGATATAGACATTCCTTAGGCCTCAACCTGTCATTTCCTTTTACGTTAGTGGACGGGCTAAGTGATAGAAATAATGATAGACTACTTTCATGGAGTAAATTTAAACATTTTCTCTTTAAGATCAAACAATTCCATCAAGCTTAGTAAGATTTTGCCGTGTGTGTTCTGAAAACAATGATTAAATAGTTGTTTCATTAGTTAAGCATTTAGCATATCAAGGAGCTGCTGCTCATGAAGCCTGATAATCTTGTGCCTTTTCTTTTCAGATATATGGGCCAGAAAGTAGTGGAAAGACCACTCTAGCACTCCATGCGATTGCAGAAGTGCAGGTCTAGTATGTGATTTGATTTTACTGGTATCCATGTGTATTTAACATCTCCGAAAATGCATATACAATTATTGAAGTGCATTTATATGCATATTTAAGAATTATTCAACTACTCTTCACTTGAAGAACAACTTGAAATTTTTTTATTTTCAACCTGCAGAATCTTGGGGGTAATGCCATGCTTGTTGATGCTGAGCATGCTTTTGATCCAACATACTCAAAAGCATTGGGAGTAGATGTAGAAAATCTGATTGTTTGCCAGCCTGATAATGGAGAGATGGCACTAGAGAGTAATTTGCTTTGCTTGTTAAGATTGTGACAAATAGTACAACACTATTCACAGTAGTGAGCTTTTTGCTGAGCTAGTACTTGGAGAAATGACTATTTCTCTTGTTTTATACGTTACAGTTGCGGATCGTATGTGTAGATCTGGTGCCATTGATCTTATCTGCATAGATTCAGTCTCAGCACTTACTCCACGAGCTGAAATTGAAGTATGTTACGAATTCATATATTATAATGTGTAAAAGTTTGTGATATTCTTTTGAAAGCCTGAACCTTTTCCTGGTATTACTTTTTCCATAGGGTGAAATTGGAATGCAACAAATGGGTTTGCAAGCACGCCTTATGAGTCAAGCACTGCGTAAAATGTCAGGCAATGCTTCCAAAGCTGGATGTACACTCATATTCCTCAATCAAATAAGGCACAAGGTTTTTTTTTAATTAATGGCTGCTATCTGCTACATACATTTGAAAGAGAATGCCTAATCTTGTTTGCTAAGAATTTGGATGTCAGTGGATGAATGGAATTGGTTGTGTACCAATTTTTTTATACTTAGCACCTTACGTGATCTGACTTCTCCATCTCAATTTGGGTTTTTTCTTATCTGAAAGCTTACAAGGATACTCTTTTGGATTTAACCAGATTGGTGTATATTATGGAAATCCTGAGGTCACCAGTGGTGGAATTGCTTTGAAGTTCTTTGCATCTGTCCGACTTGAGATACGTCCTACTGGGAAGATAAAGTCGGTAAGCCTAAAATCTGCTCAATCTATTTTTATATCTCCCCTTTTTATACTGTTAGTTTAATTCGGAGTGTATGAAGATCTTAGCAATGAACACATCCGTGTTTGTTTTAGGTTAAAGGAGATGAAGATATTGGACTTAAAGTTCGCGTGAGAGTTCAAAAGAGTAAGGTGAGTAGCTCCAACGACAAGAACATATGTCCAGTGTCCTGTATTGTTAATTATATTTCTGACCACTCTGTAGGTTCCCTTAGCACTTCTTGTGCTTAATGTTAGTTTCCCATGGAAATCTGGTATTTGTTCATTTTGAATATAAATAACTTTTATGCACTATCATACTTGAACCCACATTTTTAAAATTCTATTGATTTATAATCTTATCTTAACTTTTACCTACTCTACATTTTATATGGGCATACTGAAAATTTCTGGTGCCTAAGAGTTCTTTGCAGCCTCCATTTACTTTAATGAATTATGTTTTCAATACTAGGTGTCATTTATTCTTCTAAACAATATTTGTTATAGGTGTCAAGGCCTTATAAGCAAGCTGAGTTTGAAATTATGTTTGGGGAGGGAATCAGCAAGCTGGTATGGCCGCATACATAGATTTCTTTATATTGCAGTGGCCCTTGTTTCCCCTAAAAAATCTTTTGTATTACTTTTGAGTCCATATTCAGGGTTGTGTTCTGGATTGTGCTGAAATAATGGATGTTGTCTTGAAGAAGGGCTCGTGGTACAGTTATGAAGATCACAGGTTTTCTTTGTCATATATGGCTGAAATGATTAGATGAATCTCACATGCATTGTGCTAGAACCATTAAATGATCAAGCATTAAGTTTAGTTGTTTGATTCATTCACTTCTAGAAAACACAAATATTGAATCTACGGATTATTTGCTGCTTCAAACTTGCAGCTCCTTAGCAAAGTGCCAGTGCCCTTGAGCATGAGATTAAAATTGTTTTAAAAGTAACATATGGTCAGATGTATTCTTCACTCTTAGTGTAATATATATTTGACAACTTTTCCTCTTAATAGGGTGAAGCTGGGGGGAGGATGGGTAATTGGGTTCTATATAACAAGGCAGTAAAAGAGATTTGTTTGGAAATATATTTATATCATAGTACAATCTAAAAACTGAACTCTGCATCTCGGTTGATATAGTATTTGGATTACTGTAAGCCTCTTAATTATTCCTAGTCTTTTCAATGTGATAACTGTCTTGCAATTTTATTTAGCTTATTTGTTATGTCTCGTCTCTCTTTTATATATTTAATGTTTGAATGAAGATTGGGACAAGGAAGAGACAGAGCATTACAGTACCTGAAAGAGAATCCTCTCGTCTCTGAAGAAATAGAGAAGGTATCGTACACGCACAGCTCATCCTGTAACTTGAATAGTGATTGTATTAATAAGATCTTCCCCTCTTCGTATATTGTTCTAGAGCACAAATTATGCTACTTAGTGGTGACCTGGTTTAACCATTTACTATTTGTGTGGAGACGAGGATATATAATTTAGTTATTTTATTTATTTGTGCAGAGAGTTAGGTCTATGGTAATAGAGGGCACTGGACAATTAGGGACCTCTTACATGAAGTTGTCGCCCCCACAACCTCAAGAAGACGACATTTTTGAAGAAATTCAATAAGATTAAATTTAGCTTGGTTGGGAGATTGGTCAAGATGGGTGTCCGAGGAGAAAGGTACAAATGTTGAAATTGAGGCACGAACTTGATCCTCGTTCAAGTTGGTTTGATTTATTTAAATCATTTGCCCCATCTTGACTTTTGGATTAAAGATTGAAATGCACAATTTTACATTAGATTTCAATTCAGCCCGTTAGTTTGTATTTCATTCAATTCTATGCTGATGCCAAATGGGAAAAGAAGAGAGGGATTTTCTTCTCGTGGGGGTCTTGGGTGTGTAAAGTTTTGAGATCAACTGAGGAGAAATTGTAATACTCAAACCGCACTTTGAAAAGTTCTATCCAATTCCACCTTCCATCTGCCTTTCACGACGATGCTTCATGATTTAATATATTCTTGTCTTAAAACATTATGGTTTCTTCAATGTTTGTGTATGTTCTTCTGTTGATGGTCATAGAAATGGTGGCATCTGGAGGTTGAGGTTTGATGAGGTACGCTCGTCCTTGTGTGTTTAACGAAGGATTTGCAATATGCATTCCTTAATTGGTGCATTCACAGCATAGTACAGAAACAATGTCAAAGAAGAAAAAATCTACTTTTTGTAGTATCGAGTATTATCTAGTACTACTACCAAAAATGCAATTACTGTTTAGAATGCCTCAGACCATATGATAATCTATTTTTCTGGGTTCCTCTTCCCAGTTGTGGTATTTTTCTGGTGTTGCATGGATCTATGCGACTCTAAAGAGTACAACCAAATATTGCACATCCATAACAAGATATTACATATTACAGGTGGTATTAGAATCAACAACCCTTTTTTTTTTTCTAAAAAAGTCCTTAATGCTAGATTGGACATATTAATTGCTGAAATAATGGTCTACTGTGTCAATGCACTTGTTTTGTAAACAAGAAGGGCACCTCCTGCAAGAAGACCATAGAGGGTGACAGCCCAGATGGCCAATCCAGTGGTGCCTGCATTTCATATATTTAGTACAATATTTTTTTCATTAAACCAATGTTACACAGATTAAAAATGAAAATATCCAAACTCCTAAAATTTACGAGCATGTATACCTCCAACACGTGCATCACCACCGGGAGACCAATCATCAGCGTCGTTGGTGGGACTGCATTTAAGTCAGGAGTAAAAATTGAGTTGACTTACAATTGGAGTAGATTAGGGAACACGAAACTAATGCGAAAATATCTAATTCGTTGAAGTGAACTATAGAGCTTACCAAACGTGCAAGTAGAGTGCGGTACTTCACTTGTATCCGTCCACGTTAACGCCATATTTGTCAACAAATTGGTAAACACAATTTCCCTGAATCAATGTTAAAAAGAAAAATATAATAGTGAAATTAATACGTG
>CAIGRP010022156.1:0-10324 GCA_903798385.1 Fraxinus cuspidata | reverse complement strand
ATTTTGATACATGAATTAGCTTATTTAATATTTATGTATTTATTTTATTCATGTATCCATATGGTTCATTGTATTCTACTATTCATAGTATGTAGGAGAAGTCGTTAATTAGTCTCTTGAATTTATACAATGTATTTGAGGACCCTTTATACCTATAAAAGGCCTTATGCTTGAGACATTTCATAGTACCAAGCCATAAAATACAAATATCTTTTGGTAATTTTTGTGTTTTCTCTCTAGCCTTTCTTCTTCCCATAATTATTTATTTCCAACAAGTTTATGCTCATAGACAAGGTTCTCTAACTGGCAAGATGAATAAAGATTCAACTATGCGTTAAACTAATAAACTGTAAAACATTTTTTTTGTAGGACTTCCACGGTTTGGGAGTGAAGATTTACCGCACCATGGCAACCAGAAAAACATTCTTAAAGTAGTCAGGAGAGGTATATATGTTTTATTTGAATGGAACGATTGTTCGAAACAATTGTCGTTGTATCACTAGAATAACCATTCATATTTGGTCACAGAATCCATAAATTTATCTCAAGTATATGAAATAGATGATGACCTGCAGGATGAGGAAGCTTTTGAGGTGAGATGAAATTATAATACTATTCCCCATTTAGTTTTTTCATCTGTTAGTGCTATTACTATTCATTGAACCACCACATCTAAGATTTTAAACATGTAGAGAGAAGGGACAAAGAATTTGATGATTGTTTTAAATTTAAATATACATATAAGAATGTTTTTTATATGAAAATATTATTTTTAGTCAAAGTGCCCTAAATTATAAAGAACCAAATTAAATAGGCTATTTGAACTAAATTCCACTTTCATAAATGGGCACGTTGCAACTAGACTTGAACCCACCTTATTACCATATTGAACAATCTTATCTATAGTTGAACTTGTTCGTGCTGTTTTCATTTTTTTTTCCCACCACTGAGGTGGAAAAGTATTATTGCAAATTGATGAACAGACTCACCAAAAACACTGTGATTTCAATTTGGAGCTAATGAAAATAAACAGGATTCCAAGCTGGCAGACTGTTCTGACATCAATATATGATTTTTCTAAAGGTAAGCGTGATAAAGGGCCACGTTGATCATATTAGGAGGATGCTGAACACTATGGGAGATGGACGAACGAGTGTTTCACCCTATGACACGGCATGGATTGCTCTCATTAGAAATCTCCATGGAACTGATCTTCCTCAATTCCCATCAAGTCTTCAATGGATTGCTAATAATCAACTCCCTGATGGCTCCTGGGGTGATGAACATTTTTTCTTAGCATATGATCGGCTACTCAATACGCTAGCATGTGTAGTTGCACTGAGATCATGGAACGTTCATGCCCAAAAGATTAAAAAAGGTACTAATTAATCAAGGAGTATTCCTATCCGAAACTTCTTAATGTTGAGGAACTGCGGCTGATGAATGACACATTTAATTTAGGGATAACATTTATCAAAGAGAACATACACAAGCTTGAAAGTGCAGAGGCAGAGAACATGACATGTGGATTTGAAATTGTGTTCCCTGCCCTTCTTCAAAGAGCCAGAAACTTAGGTATTGACGATATTCCCTACGATGCTCATGTTGTAAAAGAGATTTACACTGCAAGAGATCGGAAATTGAAAAGGTAAAACTGTAATAGTTTAGATTTTCTATATGTTGTCTTTCTACTAAACAGGATGTGATTGAATGAAATAAAAAACAAACGCCTAGTTTAGTTTTGGATGTGTAGGAATTGGGGTTCATCCCAAAAAGCTAACGTATTAGGTCAAGTTGCCAATTCTCTTATAAGCCCATCATCTATCACGTCCGACTAACGTGATACTTTGTTCGCACTTTCCAACAATCTCCTATTTGAACAAAGTACATATCATCTAGGTCCTCCTAAAGCAATAGTCTAACTATCTCTCATCCTCAAACCATAAAGTTACATGCTCCATCAAGGGTCTACCTATCCAAAGGGCCACCGCCTTACATGGCCACAATTGTCTTTAGAGCCAACTACAGATTTTTTTATTTTTTTTCTGGCCATTGCAATAGAACTTAGGGCTCACTAGTATACTTTCGTTTGGCTGTAATTGGGGATCTCTCCTGAGTGTTCACATGGTAAAGTTTAGGGCCTAACTCATAACACTTGTAGAGTACTGAAGTTCCATTCAAAAATGTTAACCTATTAGATGAAGTATTCCAATTCCCTAGTAAACCTATTATCTACTCAATGTCTAATCGAAATATTGCACTTTCCAACAAGATGACAATTTTTTTATGTGAAATGTATATGATTTGGAGCATATATAATATTATTGCCTATTTGACAGGATACCTCAAGACGTGATGCACACACTACCAACATCTCTACTTTTTAGCTTGGAAGGATTACAAGATTTGGACTGGAAAAAGCTTTTGAAGCTGCAAACTCCACTGGGTTCATTCTTAACTTCTCCATCCTCCACTGCCTTTGCACTAATGGAGACTAAAGATGACAAGTGTTTCAGATATTTAGATAATATTGTTAAAAAAATGAATGGAGGAGGTAAAATATTCAATTATTTACTTCCCTGAATTCGAAAAACGCCCAAAATTTCTTGAGTTTGACGAGTTAATAGAAAATAAGCAAATAAAATTTTTGTTCTTGTTAGACAAATTTGGATTCTCATTTCAAGTCATTTAAAGATATTTATTCCTATATCATGGATTTTATCATTCTTCAGCCCCACATTCATATCCAGCTGATTTATTCCCACGACTTTGGGTGGTCGATCGACTACAACGCTTGGGAATTTCCCGCTTTTTTGGGATACAAATTACAGAATTTCTAAATTACGTTTACAGGTAAAGAGAAAAACCAAAAATACTAATTAGATTGTTACCTACATTACCTGGCTTACTCTATCTCAACTAATTATGGAATTTTCTCTTACAGATTTTGGACGGATGGAGGAATTTTCAGTGCAAGATATTCAAGATTTTATGATATTGATGATACATCCATGGGATTCAGGCTTCAAAGATTGCATGGATATAGCATTGGCCCCGGTAGGATTAGGCACTCCGTTTCCGTCTGTCTGTTTCTTTTGTAATTGAAAAACAAAATACAGCTTAGGAGGAGGGTTGACTGACCTCCAATGAGTGAGAAGACGAAATAATATTAGAGTGCTATTTTTCGCAGATGTGTTCAAGCACTTCAAGAATGACGATAAATTTTCTTGCTATGCTGGTCAAATGATTGAGTCTGCAACTCCAATATTCAATCTCTATAGAGCTTCTCAAATTCAGTTCCCCGGAGAAACTATTCTTAAAGAGGCCAAGAAATTTTCGTACACATTTTTACGTGAAAAGCTAGAATTTAATCAACTTCTAGATAAATGGATAATATCTGATGGACTTTCAGATGAGGTAACGGAGAAATTTCTATATATAAACAGCATTATGAAAATTAATCTCGTTTTGTTTTTTGTTTTTGTTTTTTTTGTGAATAATATTTACTCCACATCTGCGACGGTACAAAAGAGTGAGCAGGTGTTTGATATGCAATGATGCAGATAAGGAAAGGGCTTGAAGTACCATGGTATGCTGATCTACCTCGGGTTGAGGCTAGGTTCTACATAGAGCACTACGGTGGCGCAACTGATGTATGGATTGGCAAGACTTTGTACAGGTATATTTCTCTCACTCACCTCGTGTTCAACCATCTCATCTAAAATGTTATCTTTTTTATTTAAATCTTGTGTACGGTACCTTCACTAATCAATATATCTTTAATTTCTCTATTTAACTCATTTGAGATAACCCCACTTAATAAATTACCATTATACTAATACCAGTTGATGGTGTAAACCTCATCTGGATCGCTTGCCGGGGCAACTTGACATGTTGAAGCCCGCCCCTTCCCTGTCCACAAGTAACTTGTTGTGTCTTTCCCCGAAGAAAAAAAAAAAGAGAGAGAGAAAGACTTTTGCCTGCAGGCCAATCAACATGGTATGGGCAGTGCCTGCATTTTCGTGATAGAGTCACAATTTTGTGGCAATCTGGCATCGTCCAATCTGATAAAAATAAAATAAAATTGTGGACCGTGCCCAACACCTCAAAAACTGATTGTTTCGCTTCACACCTCTAAGTCACGAGCTCATTTTTATTAGATTAAAGCGTAACTATCTAATTAACTATACGACTTTTTTGTGTAACTAACAGTTCACTGTGAGTTTCTTTAAGATTTGAAGTGAAACTTTAAAATTTAGATCATTTTCATTATCTTCATAGTCTAAGGTAGAGATCAATGCCAAACCCTAACTGTACATAGCATTATCACCCATTCAAAGACATGGACGGTGTTTTGATTAAAACAAAATAAAACACTTTACATTTCAACTAATTTATGCCTGCAGGATGAATTTTTCCATGTCAATAAATTCATATATTCCTTTTCTTTTTCTTTGTAGGATGCCAGACATCAGTAATAATGTCTACCTTGATCTTGCAAAATTAGATTACAATAGTTGTCAGGCACTACATGAGATTGAATGGAATGAATTCCAAGAGTAAGTATATAGAAAGGATCATGTTATATATGTGTGTGTGTGTGTGTGTGCAGCCAATTATTTCTGGCCATTCACTTATACTATATTCATCAACCTCTTCTTCGACTCCTTGCACAGATGGTATGCAAATAGCAATCTGCAAGAGCTTGGTATAACGAAAAGGTACCTTCTTCAGGCCTATTTTTTGGCTGCAGCTACCATATTTGAGCCAGAGAAGTCAAATGTGAGAGTTGCGTGGGCTAAATCCCAAATTATTTGTAAGATAATTACATCTTATTTCGATCAAGAAAATACATCTTCGGAGCAAAGGATGGCCATTTTAGAGAACTTCAGAAATACAATCCATGGTCATAAGAAAACAAAGAGGTATTTAGACAAGAATATTATTTGTCTTTGTTATTTACAATATCATATATTAACATTTTTATCGTTGAGAATCCGGCCAAATAATTAAATGAACAGTATGAAAATAATGGATCACACAAGAAAACAAGAATATTTCTGAAATTGGCGCTCCTTTTATTATTTCTTTCATTTGTCATGATCAGACTATATTTATAATTAGTAGATGGCAGGTGTTGACTTTATTAGCACCTAAAATTGTTATATGTACACATTTTAAAATGTGTTATTTTGTTCTTAAAAAAAAAATGTAAAATGAAGTGTATTATTATTTTGACTCATGATTATTAGTTCTAATAAATAGAGAAACGGATCATATATGAAATAAATGTAGATTATATTTTATTATCCTTCTTCAGTGGCAGCAATACGACTGGTCATGGAATTCTCAATATATTATTAAAAACCCTAGATCAATCTTCGACGGATGCATGGGGGATCCTCAGCAGAGATATCAGTCACCAGTTACATAAAGTTGTGAGTTCACATCATTGCCATTGTTTCATTCTTATACAAAGAAATAGAACGACTTAGTTGATTGTGATTTGTTTCATATTTATTGAGTGAGACAGTGGGGAGCATGGCTAGTGAAACTTAATAAAGGAGTTAAGGATGAAGAAGCAGAGCTCTTAGTACACATAATAAACATTTGTTCAGGCCATATGGTATCCGAGGAGACAATATTACATCCTGAATACAAGCGCCTCTCAGAGCTCACAAACAGAATTTGTCAACAACTTCATCAATATCAAAATGAAAAGGAGAAGAATAGGACAGCTGATAAATTTGTAAGCCATATAATATTCTTATGAGTAATGTTATTTATAATAAAGGCTACCGGTAGTCTTTCTGCGTAGCATATATGTGTCGTTTTTTTATTTGATGCATAAGACAATAAAAATGATTCAAAAAACAAAGCGACACGTATATGCTACATACGAAAACTATTGATAGTCTTCATTACGAATAGTATTATTCTATTTTTATCTCATGTGTTAAATATGTGATGAACAGGTACTAGGAATAGATGATTGCAGTACGGAAAATAATAGCATCAAATGCTGCAAGGAAACCGAATGTGAGATGCAGACCCTTGTGAAGTTGGTTATATGCAAATCCGACGCTGTAAATAAGAATATAAAGCAATCATTTCTAATGGTTGCAAAAACTTATTACTACATGGCCTATTTCTCTGCGGAAACTGTTGAGTTCCACATATCTAAAGTCCTCTTTGAAAGAGTTGTGTGAGTTGTTGTAAATTTCGTTGAAATATCCATTTCATGAAATAAACTACTAAATAAACATTGACAAATGTAAGAGGATAATGCTGTTTGTACAATGTTTTTTTGATAACATTGTTGACAATGTTATAAGTGGCAAAAAAGTGTTGGTTGGAAAGATAAATTATTTTTTAAATTGTCCGATGACAACATGTCACGTAGCATATTGTCAATAATGTCATACTCCAAGCATGATTGAATATAAGGACATGTGGACATGGGGTGGAAAGAAACTTTAAAAAAAAAATTAGGTTTTATCCTTTTTAGTTGATGAGATTATAGTTCTAGGTTATCATATTTCATCTATTTTTATGATAATGTTTCTTTCCCTTAGCTTACTAGTTATAAGGGGAACAATTCCATTTTTAATTTATTTATTTTTTGCCTATATTAAAAGAGGGCCAGACGTGGTCCGTGATATATCTAAATTCAATAAATTTGTGAAAAAACTTGATATATTAGCTTCATAGTGAGAATTTCGGACTGGAAAAGGGGAAAAGCAGCTAGCTGAGCACCTCGGAAGGATTTAGTTTGTTAGTTGAGCTCTACTTTTCTGTAAAAGGCCCCATTGGATATAAGAGATCTGACTAGTTTGTTGGTGGAGTAGTTCAATATATTAAGCATTTGTTTGGTGCGGATTAAAATTAGATTTTTAATAGATTTTGATAAAATTTTATAAAATGTATGGTTAAAAAGTTGTGCGACTCCTAAAATATGTAATTAATATTGGTTGTTTGACTTTGACTTAAGATTTAAATCTGATTTAAATCAATACCAAACAAGGGCTAAATATGAAACGAAAAAGGTTTGCCTAATTTTTCTTTTATTATTATTGACTTTTTATTTATAATAATTAATCGACTTTTCTTAGGTAAATTTACTGTTGACCGAGTGTAAAAGGCATAACTCAATTAGGGAAGTCAATGGTTTTTAGAGCTTTAGGAAACCACAACATGGGATGTTCAAGGTTTGCAAACCAATCTTCATATATTTGGATTTTAATGAGACTTGATGCTTGTGGATTGTGTTTCCTCAATCAAATTTTGTCATATGGAAATGTTAAAGAATGGTGTCTATAAACTTGGTTTTCAGTATTATTCTTCTCCCTTTTTGGAGCAAATATATAGGTACAATTACATCTTAAAAGTAGGGAAACAATTCTATCCTAAACGCCAACTTGGGAGTTTTATTTTGACCGGATTTGGATGGCACCGTTTATAAGAGGTTGGAAGAATCGATACTTGCTAAGTTTTTTGTGCACCGGTTTTGAATGATTTAAAATCTCACAAAAATGTTGTAGTATAATTTTGATCGATTTTTGGTCGTTTCTCAAATTCTCTTCTAATTTTATCGTTAATAAAATAATTATTTCCAACAAACATATTTTGTTTACTGCTAACTTATAAATAAAAATAAGACTAACTAAAAAATTATTTATAAACAAAAAAATTATATTATAATTAAAAAATTACTTATAAGTAAGTTAAAGAATTATTTTTGTGTAAAAATCTTTCTAACAAGACAAAAAAAAACCCCTTATAAAATATAAAAAGTTACTTTTAAGTAAAAAAATCGCTTATGTGTAAAAATTATTTAAAAATACAAAATTAACTTATATTATAAAGTTTATATATAATTAAAAAATACTACCATAAAATTTTTAAGTAAATATTTAACTTTATTTAACTTTTTAAGTTAAATATTAACTTATATGTAAAAAAAATTACATATAAGTAAAATATCACTTATATGTAAAAAAATTTCATACAAGAAATCATAAACTCAAAATTTCACATATGTATAATTTCACTTTAAAAAAAAAAACTTTCAGAATTGATGGATAGTAAACATTTTCATTTTAAAAACCGCTATTAAAACTACTCATAACCAACATGTCCATAAATACTCAAAATCGGTACTTTAATAACGCTCATAATCGATACATCGGAACTCCCAAGTAGGCCCTAAGGAAATTATATATTCTATATGTACAAAATTGGTCAACTAACCAAATTCCTATAATTACGAAATCAATTCCTATAATTAGAGCACATAGACAACTCATGTTAACACTTCTCAATTTGGAGCATAAATATTGTTCATGGACTTTGTGTCAGGAAATTAACTTGGAATAATTGACCATCACATTTAGTCCCTATGTGTTGGAAGAAAACGGGTCGACTTGGATTGCATGGGAATAGTTGGGAGGGAGACGTTGAGGGAGTTGGGTTTTTTTTTTTTAATTTGAATTTGCAACCATAACTCTCCACCACCTCTAACTTCCATAAACACTCACTCTATCACAAAAATAATAACAATTATAATAAAAAAAGAACAATGTAATTCGGATTATGCAAAATAGAGAAAAATATATGAGGGTGGTGAATTAATTTTCGAAGTATAACATCTCAAATTGGGTTCTTGGATTGTAAACTTCAAACTCCTTCCATGGTGACCGAGTTTCTGATTAGTAAACGGGTACAAGAAGGTGTGGAAAGCAAGCAATCAAAAGGAAAGTGATTCAACCTCATTTTGATATGTTCAAGTAAGTTTTACTACTCTAAACTCGATCATAAGCATGCAAACACGTTTTACATAGATATCAGAGTCTAAGTAGGTTATTTTCTTGCTTAAATACATACTAAAAATGAGTTAAAATTATCAAATGCATATATGTTGTTTTCTTTCAAAGCTTGAAGATCATTAATGGCAACTTTTGATATACTTCATATAAATTCATGAAGTTTATAGAATATGTTCATGATATTACGTAGAACATATCTGAAAAATTTCACTTCGTTTGGATTTATATTTTGCGAAAAAAATTGAACTATAGTTGAGAAATCAAAACTTCATCGCAAGATAACTTCTAGCACGTTAAGCTCTGTACTGTCCATTTGGTATGTACGGATAGATCTTCTCAAAACATTTTCAGCGTTGTAAAAAACATTAATTTTGGTTTAGAATTAAAGAAGTTACGACCTTCCAAATTTTTGACAAAAATCTAAAAAAAATTACATGTTTTTGGATGATAAGCAGTAATAAAAGAGAGAGACTAAGACTGTGACTGACTGTTGCATGGAGGTGGTTGCATTCCAAATGCAATTTGAAAAATGACATGTTGGTCCCCAAACTATTTTTTGAATGTTGATTATTTCAAATGCAATTTGAAAAATTTCATGTTGGTCCCAAAACTATTTTTAGAAATTGTTTATTCCAATACCAATTTGAAAGTTGCAAATTGGTCCCTCAAATATTCTTTTTTTTCTTTATGCAATTTAAATAATTTTCAAATAACCAAAAAAATATTTTACTATTTATTATTGAAATAAATTTATAAAAAACATTAAAAATACTTTTTTTGGACTTGATTAAATTCTAAAAAATTTTATAAAAAATCAAGAATATTTTTTAAGTGATATTTACCCAGTGATAATTTTTTTAAGAGCTCTAATTTTTTAAAAAAAATAAAATAAAAAAATACTCCAAAAGTGTTTGAAATACCACATTTTATATACATTCACGAATGGTGTGGATTTTCATTAGGTTATGTGATCCATTATGATTAGTTTTCAATTTTTGTGCTTGATCAGATATGACTGAATCAACACGTACTTTTAGCATTCTTAGAGAAGGATCTAGTAGAGCTCGGGTTGTGAAACGTGTTGAAAAATTACGTGTTTATCGAAACTATGAAATGGATCCATGACATAATCTAGTACAACACAAAATATCTCGAAACAATGCGTCGAGAAGTGATGCATTTGGGACAGCATATATGTGAGGTGGAAAGTATGTATCATCTAATGAGAATACTTCCTAAACATTGGCTTGATATTGCTATTGAAGCTCTATATAGTTACCACATCTATGCTACAGCTATGTGATCAGGATTTTGATTAGGAAATGAAATTCAAAAAAAGAGAATTTTATAATTAATTTAGATATATATGGTTGGTTCAAATTGTTGAACAATATCTATATGGAATTTTATTTTTACGCGTTTAGTAATTGTTTAAAGAAGCTTAATATGATTGAATGTACATATCTGACATTTTGAGATTTATATATATGTTTCATATT
>CAIGRP010022153.1:0-10591 GCA_903798385.1 Fraxinus cuspidata | reverse complement strand
TAAAAGTGTTTATGTTCCAAAGTTGATTGAACCTAGAGCATAACACTTACACCCGTAAATACTACTTTGAGAGGGAGTTTGAGCGAAGGGATAGAGGCGACCAATCATCTCCTTCGGAAGAGAAAGTTACATGATTTAGTTTCTTTGTTTTTCATGCAATTTCAGTAATTAACTTCTTCTCTAATTCACTAAATTATGTAGAAAATCATTACAAAATTTAGGATTTTGATTTTTTTTATTTAGAAGATCTAATCACAATAATCAAGATCAAATTAAATCGCTTTTTTGAAATAAGAAATACTTTCAATGCATTTTATGTTTTCTTTTTGTGGTAGCAGTAAAGGATTAATTTAGTTGTTATTTTAATGTAATAGTTGGTTCTCTATTGTCCTAATTTCGTTTGTTTATGAATTTTTTGAATAGTTTGGTATGTTTCTAAGACATTTCAAGAGACAAAAAATTCCCTATTTATGACCTGGTTATGATAAATTCTCAAAGAGATTGGTAAAGGAGAACACTATGTTGACTCTGATTGCGATTCATTGAGCAAAGTTGCTAGAGAACCTGATTTGATTGTTATTGAAGAACATGATCGAAATTCTACTAAATATCCGAATTCTTGTGATATAAGCATTTAACCTAACTGATACTTCTGGATCCACAATGAAGGAAAAAAGATCTCGATCTCACTATGCATGTAAAAGAACAGTTCCATGTGTGCCAACTTGTTAAGCAAGTTGTATGCACGCACGACATTACAAAATTGACTTGTAAAGAAAGAGTTCATAGAGTGCTTGTACGGAAAGAGGACTGAAAAATAAAGCAAGGAAACAAGAACAAAATCAATTTAAATACGCAAGGGACTAAGGCGAGCAATCATCTCCTTGAGAAGAGAAAGATACGAGATTTAGTTTCAAAGTTTCCTGAAATTTCAGTAGTTAACTTCTTTCTTAACTCACTAGCAATTAAAATTTCATTACTAATTAATTTTTATTTTAATGTCATAGATGGATCCACATGAAAAGATGGAGCCCAAAGTTCTAGAATTTCTTTTGGAGAAGGCCGGTGGCTTTATTGATTCGGTAAGGCTCGCAGATGCATGGTTAATAATAAAATATTAATCGTAGATGTATATTATCACGTGTTGCACAGTTAAATTATTGAGGAATGTGAATTATTTTTCAGGTTCTTAACTTTGCATTTTTTTTTTCAATTAATCATTACAGGAATGAAATGACAATAGACATAGCAATATTGCAAAGTAAAATTATTTTATCGGCAAAGGATCGACCGCAATGATATAATTGACAAGATCTTATAGGAGAATCAAGTGCAGTTTGTGTTCGTGCATGTTCTTGCACGAAGGAAGAACATGTGCTATTGACCATGAAAGCTAATTCTAAATTTGTTTACATTGTGAATATATGAAAAATCCATTTCTTCCCCGCATTGATTCTTCTAACATGGTAATGACCTTTAATGAACCAGTGTTTTATTCTAATGGGAAATGACCATTATTTTAAAATTTATTGTTTGTTGACAATTAATGAATGCTTTTTTTAAATATACATAGTAAATTGTTTCGAGAATGTATCCTGTTTTTTCGTACAATTGGTTATCTATTGTCCTAATTCTCACTATTATAAGTTTTTTGAACTGTTTGATAAGTTTCGAAGACATTTCGAGAGACAAAAATGTCCCTAAAAAATTGTGTATCACCACCTTGAAGGCCGTGGTTTGGATAAACACTCCTGTTAAAGCAGTTTACATTTGAATCGATTCTCCTACGAACCACAGATACCTATAAATAATGTATTCTCCTTTCTTGCAGTTGGTGATATTATCGAGTTCCTTCATAGAGATCAGCGCTTAACTAAACTTGGCCAAATAAATTATTCTGGGGAGCAATATTGTCACATTTGGATGATAAAGGTTAGGACTCAGAGCACTATTAGAATTGGAGGCATATTGCTCATTCTAATATATTTTTAATGCCTGATTATCATAAATTCTCGAAGAGATTGATGAAAGGAGTGAACTATGTAGATTCTGTTCACAATTTATTAAGCAAAGTTTAGACAAAACATGATTTGATTGGGATTGAAGAACATGAAGAAGATAAAACTCTGAAAATTTAAGCTGAAGACTTTCTAAATGTAAGCATTTAAACATAATTCAAAACTCTATGGATCCTTATTGAAAAACCAAAATGCTCGATATCACAATACATGAAAAAACAGTTACATATGCACTTGTTGTGCAAGTTGTATGCACGCACTACGTTAGTTTCAACCATGTTCTCGGTGTGCAAATTTTTTTTTTACGATTTTTTCCCTACACCAATTCCTGGAGTCATTTGAAATAGCTGAAGGGCATGAACCCAGAGTGAAACAAACTTTAATGTGAAGCTTTATATGTTGGAAGGCAACAAACACGAAGACAATATATAGATTAGTTGCGTTTGAGACACTCGAGTTCAAAATCATGGACGGACTGTTTTTGAAATCCCAAATGTATGCAAAATCATTCTTCTGAGCTAAAGAAGAGGCAAGTAGATAACCATAACCATGTCCATAAAATTCACCCTTAAAATTGACTTATAAATAAATAGTGTACAGAGTGCTTGTAAGGAAAGAGAACCAGAAAATCAATCAAAGAATCAAGAACTAAAACAATTTAGACATGGTAGGGACTAAGGCGAGCAGTCATCTCCTTGGGAAGAGAAACATAGAAACATAGAAGCTTATAGGAAAGAGAGAAAATCTCACATCAATGAATAAAAACTTCAGAAACTTTTATTTCGTTCAACCAATGCGGCCTCAAAAGGCTTACAATGCTTTATATAGCGAAAATCCTAAGAAAATTCGGAAAAATTACATAATAATAAATGAAAACCCTAAGAAAATTCGGAAAAATTACATAATAATAAAGAAAGATATGTTTTTTTTAATTTTTTTCAAAAAAGAAAAAAATCGAGATTATGACAGAATTTAAAAGTCTTAATCATCAGGATCATCCCCCAGAAAGGGAATTCAAATATGAATTTATTTGATTGAGATATACTCAAAACAAAAATTATCAAACAAGAAAAAACCGCATAAACGAAGGCCTAACAATGCTTTATATAGCGAAATCCCTAAGAAAATTCAGAAAATTATATAATAATAAAGATAGACTTGTTTTTAATTTTTTTTTCCAAAAATGGAAAAAAATCGAGATAATGACAGAATTTGAAAATCCTAATGATCAGGATCATCCCAAAAAATGGAATTAATCGAGATATACCCAAAACAAAAAATATCAAAAAAGAAAATATGCATAAACGAAGGAATTTGCCTGAAATTGGCCGTTTTCATTCAAATTTGACTAAAATCTTGCCAAAAAGGGACAACTCCGAAATTTCTCCAAAAATCGGGAAGTTTCCTACTTCTGTTTGTCATCGATCCTACTTTGCCATAAAGTCTAATTCCTTCTTAACCACATCATTTAGTTCCAAAGTTTCCCCTGAAATTTCAGTAATTAACTTCTTTCTTAATTCACTAATTATCAAAATTTCAGTACAAAACTGAGGATTCCGTCTTTTGATTTATAACATCTAATTACAGAAACAGAGATCTAATTACCTGGTTATTTTGAAATAAAAGAAATGTTAAAAGCATTTTGTATGTCTTCTTTTTGTGGATGCAGTAAAGGATTAATTTAGGTTTTATTTTGGAGAAGGCCGATGATTTTATTGATTCGGTAAGGCTCGCACATACATGGTTAATAAAATATTTTTAATCACTTAAATATATTATCATGCAATGGACACTTGAATTATTGAGGCTTGTGAAATATTTTTCAAGTTCTTAACTTTGCAATTTTTTTTTCTTTTTCAATTAATTATTACAGAATGATAATAGATGTACCAATATTGCCAATTAAAGATACTTTATTTAATTACTACAAAAGCTCGACCACAATAATGAAATAAATGAACAAAATCTCGTAAGAGAATCACATCGAGTTTGTGCTCGTGCATGTTGTTGCAAGAAGGAATGACAAGCAATATCGACCATTGAAACTTGTTATAAATTTATTGAAATCATAAATATCCGAAATTCCAATTCTTCCCCAATTTGATTCTCCTAACTAATGGAAGAACATGTGGTTCTTTAATACATCGGTATTTTATCCTGATGAGAAATGACCACGATTTCAGAATTTATTGTTTGCTGATAATGAATGAATATTATTTCTCTGACATATAAAGCTAATCGTTTCAAGTATGTATATTATTTTTTCACACAATTGGTAATCTATTGTCCTAGTTCTGCTTGCTTATGACTTTTCAAATTGTTTGGTAGGTTACTAAGACATTTAGAGAGATTGAAATGGTCCTAATAGATCATATCATCACCTTGAAGTCATGGTTTGGATGAACATTCTAGTAAAAGTAGCTTACATTGGAATAAATGCTCCTCCCTCACCCATCTTCTCCTCCAAACCTAACCCTTCAATTCATCTCATCCTTTTCTTCATCTCTCTCAATTCAATTATAGCCCTACACTTTCCTTATAAGGATCTTATGTCTTATTAAAGATGTTAATTAATTCATGGCTTCCACCAACAAAATAACGGTGAAAACTAGTGAGAGTCATGACAATTTGAATGATTCATCTGCCTGGACCTGAGATAAGGGGCAGGGGAACACTCCATCCAATAATTTATGGATCAAAAACATTTTGTCCAAGGTGATAGAGTTGGAGTTGGATGCGTTGTTCGAGAAGTGCAGAAAAGTCGACAACGTGACTTGATAACACAGCTGGAACTACACCCTCGTGTACTTCAATGACATGGAAGCCGCAAAAGCTGCCAAACAACGTCTAGAAGGATACAACCTCTATGGAGTTCATTTGAAAAATTGAGTTAATGAAATTGGTGTGAATGTCTTTAAAAAGATCGCTGAGACTCTCAGACTCATTATTTACTACAAAACCAGATAATGCATGGTGGATAGGTAGAAGATAACAAATTTTTGAAATTTGCGGGCTAAAGTCCTTCCCAACGAACCTTTTGGAGACAAATATAATAAGTCGCTTAGGTTTTCCTCCCACAAAATCATTCGTCTGCTAAAGTTAATTTTACCCACTAAATAGTGTGACTTTTCCCTACAAATTATGTTTTGGCAAAATCTTACTTTTCCCTACAAATGATATTTTTTTTTATTATTATTATTTTTTTTTGTGGAAAGAATATTTGTAGGCTAAGATATACATATATTTTCCAAAAATTTAAAATTTGTGGCAACATGGTTCAAATTATTTTGTAGGCTAAATTCTATTTTTATAGACAAATAATATTTCAAGAGAAAAACATGTTTGTGGGCTATTAGTAAAGAATTTGTAGGGAAAAATTAATTTATTTTCATATATTTTATTTGTCATTTATATTATAGTAATTTTAAACCTTATTCAATATAATATAAAGATACAAAAACACAATTAATTAATTAAGACATATAGTGTCAATCAATTAACATTCAATACAAAATATTTCATCAAAAAACAAATAAAAACCATTTACTAAATATGGTTACATCCAAACTTAAAAAGAGTGTAGAAAACATGCTCTATATCTATTATTATGCACCTAAAAAATATAACTCTTCATCCTCATGAATCAGCTTTGCAGCTGATCCTCACCAAAATTATTTTCTTAGTCCTCGATAGCATCATCTTTCTCATTAACATTATTCTCTATTGACAATGGTGTAAATGATGGTACAATGAAATCACAAACTTTACCACACAACTGGTGCATAGAATGATATCAAAAGTGTGAAGTAGAATTGAATTTTTGCTCAACAACTTTCAACTTATTTTGCATCCTTTGATCCATCTCCACTCGAGTTGCATATCAAACTGCATACATTCTAAGATGTCCCAATTTCTCGAAGGTGACCATCTTCCAACCCACGAATTTGATGTCCGGGCTTCGTACCTAGAACTGACATCATGATATTAATTCCAGAATGAGCATCATCTACAAGTATATGTCATTTGACAATATACCGTCAGCAATTTTCTCAAGATTAATGATAAGTTCTTTTAACAACAACATTATTTTAACACTTTTAAAATAGCTCCATGTACAAAACAAATAAGAACAATTTCTTACCTGAGCTTTGTGAGAGTGAAAGAACTGCCACTACTGCAAGAGTGCATGACTGGGGAAAAGGTGAGAAAAGTAGAATTCCACATCAAAAAATTGGCTCGTATCAAAAGCTTAACATTCTGTTTAGATCACATGATTCACATTAACACATTATATAAAGGTTGATGCCTGAAATCTGATATTCTTTTCCTTCCCTCTATTTGGTTTAAACTTGAAGTTGCTTGCTATAAAAATGACACCCTCCTCCTCACCAGATCATTTCAAAGGTGTTTTGAGTATAATTAAAATTATCTTCAACTTCAACTTAATAATATCAACTCTAAATATAAAAAATATAACTGCAACCTCTCATAATATACATACGTGATAACCAAAATCTGGCTCACAATTAAAACCCTTTAACTTGAGCAAATGAAACTATAATTTAAATAGCACACCACGAATACCTCAGATTTAAATTTATCAGTTGGTTAGATTTACAAAATCATGAAATTAAGAGGTCAGAGTTGTTTAAAGGAAAAGAGAAGCTCCTCCAAAAACTTCATAAATAAATTACAAGTTTTGCATAATTATTTTAATTAACACTTCAGCTGGCAAACTTACTCCCTGGAGTCAGAGCGTTCAACTGATAACCTCCTTGCCTTTGCAAACTGTAGCATAGCAATGAGGTGTGATGGGAACCCCGTAACAATTGTAGTTACGAAACCCACGACCGATTAGATCAAGCCCGAGAAAGAAAAAAATCAACACTTGAAAGAAAGCTCCAACCCACTAAATTATTGAACCAAAGAATCAAGACAATTGGAACAATATTTTGACCCAGTGATCACAAAGCCTTACTTTAATTGTTGAATGCCACAAAAATTTAATTCATAATAAGTTCTTAATCAATTTGATGAAGCATGAGAAAAAACAATATGCCTTGCAATAATGTCTTTCAAATTGTGTATTATTAGAATGAATGGAATGGGTTATATTTATATAGAAGGGTAATTAGCACATAACGTCCCAATCTTTTATTGTTATTGTGAAAAATGTCCATACCTTTCATTTTTTAGCATTTTCATCTTTATTTTCACCTTTCATTGTGCAAAAGGTCATTTTCACATATTTTCTCAATTTAAAAATATGAAATGACCAATATACCCTTCTCTTTAAATAAAACAAAAAGAAAAAGAAATAAATAGTTGCAATCAAAGTCCCAATTTTTTAAAAAGGTCCAAATAAGTCACAAATAAATTATTAAGAGGGTAATTAGCACACAATGTCCCTACATTTCCTTATTATTGCAAAAAGTCCCAACCTTTTATTTGTTTTGACATTTTCACTCTTAATTATACATTTAATTGCACAAACCATCATTTCTATCCATTTTTATCCAATTTCTCAGTAAAAAGCTGTGAAATAATAAATATACCCTCCTATTTAAATAAATAAAAATATATTTTTAATTTCTAATTCTTTAATAATTTATTTGGGACTCGTTTGCACTTTTTAAATTTTTAATTAAATTTAATTGGACTCGTTTGTACTTTTTTTTAAAAAATTAATTTTTTAAATAATTTATTGTGGACTTGTTTGCACTTTTTAAAAAAAATTGAGACTATGATTGTAATTAATTCTTTAGCTTTTATTTAAATGAGAGGGTATAGTCGTCTTTCAAAGCTTATAAATGTGTAATTAATGATGAAAATGTCAAACAAAATAAAAGGTAGGGAATTTTTTGCAATAATAGTGACAGATAGGGACATTTTGTGTGCTAATTACCATTTTAATAATTTATTTGTGACTTATTTGGACATTTTTTTTAAATTAGGACTATGATTGCAATTAATTTTTCTTTTTGTTTTATTTAAAGAGAATGTCATTTCATAAATTTTTTAATTGAGAAAATAGATGTAAAGGACCTTTTGCACAATGAAATGTGGAAATAAGAGTTAAAATACCAAAAAATGAAAGGTATGGACGTTCTCCACAATAACAATGAAATGTGGGGACGTTATGTGCTAATTACCCTTATACGAAACTCATAAAACCTAATAAAAAACGGAATTAATATTCTAAATATCAAGAATTATCATAATACTAGAGTTTTAAATAAACTAAGAATCTTTCCAAAATTGAAAAATTTACCCCGAATTTGTGTTATGTGGTGTGTATGGACATGAGGTCGCATAGTTCATCCAAAAGTGTCCCATGCCTATGAATACTATGCAATCGCATAGTTACTCTTTTCTTGTTCGCTGCTTGGATCAAGTTGATCCATCTTGTTTCTTCTTCCAAGTTCAATATGAAACTTGTCATTTTCCTTGTGATCGATGTTTCGTATACTCTAGCATGTGCAAGGACTTCCATAGCTTCCTGACCTTCTTTGCTTATGACCTCATCATTCGTCCTTCCTCCACGATCAACAGATCCTTGTCCTCGCTAGCTCTCGTACCATGGTTCTAGTCATTCCTTCACTTTTCAAAAGGATTCGTCCTCAAATCTTCACCTACATCAAACAAGGAAAGATCAAGATCTAACTTATAGACGTTGTAATTGATCTTTTCAAGTACTTTGAATGGTTCATCTCTTCTCGGTTGCAATTTTTAACTTCCTTTGAGCTGGAAAGTGTTCCTTTCTCATATGAACCCAAACTCAATCTCTTGATTCAAATGTAATGCGATTTCATCATTTATTTGCTTAAAAAGCATAATTCTCTTTTTTATTCTCAATATGGCACCGTACTTTCTCATAGAGGGATCTTACCAACTCAATCTTCTTTTTTCCATCTAAGTTACATCTCTTATAAACAGTTAAAGGAATTAAATCCAAGCGTGTTGTTGATTAAAATCATAAACAATTTCAAATGGAGTATAAAAAGTAGTAGAATGGGTAGCCTTATTCTATGAAAATTCTATGAATGGCAAGCAATCCTCCCAACACTTCAAGTTCTTATTGACTATATTGCACAATAGTATCATAATCCTATTAATAACCTTAGTTTGTCCATCCGTTTGTGGATGACAAGTTGTAGAAAATAATAGCTTAGTTCCTAACTTATCCCTACAAAACCTTCCAAAAATGAGCAAGGAACTTAACATCCTATTCGATACAATACTCCTAGGTACCCCATGTAAGCATACTACTTCCTTAAATAATAAATCCACAATATTAGTGGCATCATCAATTTTATGACATGAGCCATCTTACTAAATGTATTTATCACCACAAATATGAAATCTCCCCCTTTCTTAGTCCCAGGTAAACCTAATACAAAGTCTATAGACACATCAACCCAAGGCTCACTAGGAATGGGTAATGACGTAAACAAACATTGAAAATATCTCAATGAACTCCATCCACCTTGCATGCCTCTTGTTTAGTTTACCTTGACTCTTTAAATGCTTTAAGGACTCATGATCAGTTTGAATCAAGAACTCTTTTGTCCATAGGTAGTGCTGCCATGTCTCAAAAGCTCGAACAAGTGCTTACAATTTCATGTCACGGGTAGGATAGTTGAGAGGTGGTCCACTTTTCTTTTCACTAAAGTAAGCTAGTGGTCTTCATTCTTGCATTAAGAGGCTCAAATACCTATTTGTGAGGCATCACATTCAATCTCAAAAGTATTGTTAAAGTTAGGTAATGATAAAACTGGTGTGGTACAAAACATATCCTTAATATTATTAAAAGTAAGTTCTTGTGCAACGCCCAGTGAAATCTTGCACTTTGCTTTACAATCTCAATGAATGGTGTGGCAAGTGTGCTAAAATACATATAAAATCTAGCTAACTAATGAAAACTTCTTACCTCAATTAGGTTTTTAGGTGTTGGCCACTACTTGATAGCTTTGATTTTCTCTTCATACACTTCAATTCCCTTTATACTAACAATATAACCAAGAAAGCAACTTTTTTCCCTACAAAATGTACACTTTTTTAAGTTAGCATAAAATTGTTCTTGTTTTAAGACCACAAGCGCACATCTTAAATGTTCTACATGCTCATTTAAATTCTTACTATATACCAAGACATCATCGAAGTAAACTATTACGAATTACGTATATATGCACGCAAGACATGGTTCATTAATCTCATAAACGTTCTAGGTGCATTAGCAAGTCCAAATGACATGACTAACTACTCATATAAACATAATTAATCGTAAAAGCAGTTTTTCACTCATCCCTCTCTTGCATCCTAATTTGATGATATCCACTCTTAAGATCTATTTTACTAAACATATATGATCCATGTAATTCATTTAACATGTTATCGAACCTAGGTAAAGGGTGATGATATTTTATCGTTATGTTGTTGTTCGCCCGACAGTCTACACACATCCTCCAAGGCAAAATACGCATGGATTCAAAGAAGGTTACAACCGTCAAAGATTGGCAACCAACAAAGAATGTCCACGATGTATAGTCATTTCTCGGGTTATACAATTACTA
>CAIGRP010022151.1:0-18556 GCA_903798385.1 Fraxinus cuspidata | reverse complement strand
AAAGAAACCATGATTAATCTCTTGGCCAAAGAATTTGAAATTTTTTTTATGAAACAAGACGAACCTATTGTTGACATGATAACTCGCTTCACCGATATTATTAATGATCTCAAAGGCTTTGATCGTAAATTTACTAACGGTGAGTTCGTAGTAAAATGTTTAGGTCACTTTCGAAAGATTGGAGCTCATTAAGGACGTTAATAGATAACACCAAAGACATCAACTCTTATCCCTTGGAGGAACTCTATGGAACTTTGGTGACATACGAGCTCAACAACGCTAAAACCAAGGAGATGATGAGGAAAAGCAAAGAATAATCAACAGAGCCTCCTAGGCATCAAATTGCTTTCAAATCGACAAATAAAGAAGGAACTACAAGTGAACATATGAGCGATGAAGAGCTTGATAATCTTGTGCTTCTTGTCAAAAAGTGGAGAGGCTTTCGAAATAATCGAAAGTTTCAAAAGAAAAAAGAAAGAGCGAAGAAAGATGAAATAAAATTGTTTGTTGTGATTGTGAAAAACCCGGTCACAAGAACTGAGTGTCCAAACAAAAAGAGAAATTTTATGAAAAAGGCACTCCAAGCAACATGGGATAAAAGCGACGATGATGATCGCGATAAAAATGAAAGTCAAGAAGAGATCGCTAACATGTGCTTCATGGCAATTGATGATGAAATTTCTCATCTGATGATTTATCTTCTTCTTATGATGAAAATTTGGAAAATTTTGAAAAACTCGCTCTTAGTCATTCTATTATTAAAAACAAACTTAAATTATTAAAAAATGAAATGGAGNTTCATGGCAATTGATGATGAAATTTCTCATCTGATGATTTATCTTCTTCTTATGATGAAAATTTGGAAAATTTTGAAAAACTCGCTCTTAGTCATTCTATTATTAAAAACAAACATAAATTATTAAAAAATGAAATGGAGAAAATTTTAGAAACAAAAAAGGAAAATGATTATGATTCATTGTATGAAGGAAATTGCTCTTTGAAAAAAAATGTTGAAAACTTGACAAATATTGTTTTTAAATTCACTCAAGGGAAGAAGAATTTTGATTTAATGCTCGATAATCAAAAATGTGTTTTTGACAAAGAAGGCATTGTATATAAACAATTTTTGAAACGTGATGCCTTTCATGGGGCCACTTCTATCAATGATATCCACTTCATTAGGATATGTGTGTGTCGTCTTATTTGTCCTTTGAAGGTGATGCTCCCCATGGATGAACCATTCACAATGGAGAAAGCCCTTGAAGAAGTGCCTTTGTTTTCCCAAGGTTCACATCTGTTAAGGATGAATTTCATTCAATTAAGTGAGACAAAGATATGACAACACTTGGAAAAATTCATTCATTAAAATTCATAATGACATGGCCATGTCATTACAGTTTGAGAAAAATAGGTTCAAGGATCTACAACTACGATGGGCCTACCCCCACTTCTTCCTGAAGGGCATTCTTCTCCTCGGCTTCGGCGTCAGGACAACCTTTGGTAGGTCCGTCGAACTCATCCTTGAGGAAGCCAACATCTAGCTTTAGATGGACCTCTCTTAAGCGAGCTAGCATCTATTGGGCATTCCATAAAACCCAGTAGTTGGCAAAGTCATGTACTCTTTTGTTTGTTCAAAGTTGTCGATGTATTTCTTCATTGATACCTCGCCCACTGTCTTCACTTGAGCCTTCAAAGATTCTATCTCCTCTTTTTGGGACTTAGTCAACATCTTCAGCTCGGCTTTATCCTTATTGGCCCTCGCCAACGCCTTAGAGATGATTTGCTAATGTTAATTGGACTGATCGGTCCGCTTAGTCAAGGCTGCCACTTGATTTGTTCGAGGTTTTATCCTTGTGATGGCAACCACAAAATATCATATCTCGCTTTTGGATCGCATCACTAGATTTTTCTTGTGGAAAGCGAATATGCAAGTAGTGCCCGCTCAGATGGATTTGGACGGCATTTTGTTTGGACTTGACAAGATCCCTTAAATTGGTTGGCGGGGGAGAAACAACATAAGGATCAAAATGCCCTATCACAAATTCATCTTCATCTTTCGAATCTTATTGTTCAGAACAATTTAAAGGAGAAAACTCGGATGCATTATGGTTGAAGTTGGAGCAATTATGCATGATGAAGAATCTAACTAGCACATTGTATTTCAAGCAGCCTTTGCATTGTCATCGTATGATAGAACGTACATACTTGTAGATCACCTAGCAATTTTTTAAGAAATTGTCGCCGATTTAGGAACCTTGGAGTTTATGTATGACGAAGAGGATTTGAGGTTGATTTTGTTATGTTCATTGCCTATTTTATATATTTAGTTTAGAGACACGATATTTTATAGTTATGATATTCTCATCGTTGAAAAAGTATATGATGATTTGTTTTCAAAAGAGAAGATGAAACATCTTGTTGGTTCTGAGGCTCATGGAGATGTCCTTGTTGTTCATTGTGGTTATGTAAGGGACAGATCAAAGTCTAACTTTAGTAATCAGATTTGTAACTATTGCAAGAAGAATGGATGCATAAAGAAAGATTGCTATAAGTTGCAGAATAAAGAAAATTGGTTGCAAATCATTAGAGAGTAACAAAAAATTTCAGATGAAGCCGGTATTGCTATAGTGATTAAGAACCATTTGTTATTTCTGACGATGACTGCAAACCCGACAATGATTGGATTCTTGATATAATTTGCTCTTTTCACATGTGTCATAACAGAGTTTTGTTTTCAACATATGAAATAGTTTCAGAAGGTGTTGTGGTAATGGATAACAATGCACCTTGTAAAATAGCTGGTATTGGAAATATTACAATTAAGATATTTAATGGGATGGTCAGAATATTTGATGAGGTGAGACATGTTCTAGATTTGAAGAGAAATCTTATCTTCTTGAGTATTTTTAATTTAAAAGGGTACAAGTATACCGGTGAAGGTAGAGTCTTGAAAGTTAGTAAAAGGTTCCAATATTGCGTTAAAGAGATAGAAAAGGTCCCAATTGTATGTCTTGCAAGGTTCTATAAAATCTTTAGACACCAATCAGCAGAAATTAGAACATTGGTGGATATTCAATTTGGAACAATACCGTTGGAGTTTGGTTTAAGGTCTATTTTGAAGATTACATCTCAGTCAAGTTCAGAAGTTACGGGTAATGCTACTTAGCTGCTACCACCAACGATGCCACAATATTCAATTGCAAGAGATAGACCTAGGAGAGGTATTACACCTCCACAAAAGTATGGAGAAGCTGATTTAGTTGCTTATGCTTTAATTATGGTTGAAGGTGTTGAATCTAGCAAAAACCTTCTACAGAAGCAGTTTGTGGTGTTGATTATGTTACATGGTGTGCTTTAGCCCTGTTTGGTGATTTTTGAATTATTTTGCGTTTTATTTCTCGTGGTAATAATTTGGGCAACTTTGGTACCGGAGGCAATTCTACTAAACGGTGCTTGGATTTAGTTGACATTCAGTTATTGAGTTTATCCTATTGGATTTTGTGGAAGAGATGGAGAATTTTGTTCGTTAGAGATTTTTTGTCAAATAGCCAAGTTCTTTGCCTTTTAGTAGAATTTGTCTCCAGGTGGAGAATTTTTGAAGATTTGTTCATTGTAGTGGAATTTTGGTCAAGGTGGAGATTTGTTTAATTTTGATCCAAATTCCTTTTGGTATTGGTGGTTTGAATGAAAAGGCCTTGAAGAGGTCTAAAGATGGACCAAGGAGAAGAAGTCAATGCATTGTGACTCACTGAAAGCTCATATCCCGCTCGAGCGCTCTGAACAGGAAGTCTACCCCTCGCCTAGTGCAAGCTTGGGCACTCGAGCGCTGTACGTCGCTCACTGAACGCGAGCTTTCCGGTTCTAGCGCTAGTGGTATCCGAGAAAATATTGTTTCCATTTTTCTGACTCATTTTGATCTGCTTTCCATCTAAAACATATTTTTTTGGGTACTATATATACTCCACGAAATAATGGCTTTTTATAGACTTTGAATATCATTAGATACACAATATTGTTGTATTATTTCTCTACATTATAGCGAATTCTCTATTCCTTTGCCAATTTCTTGTATTCTTGTGTTGTGGTATTTACTTCATATTGTGTCATACAATCTCGTCATTAATTTCTAACAAGTTGTATCAGAATATACATAGTTCTTGCTAGTTTGCTAATACAACTCAACAAGATAAATAATGAAATGGACTTATCCAACAATATTTCCTCCAATATCTGGGGAGTGTATGTTTCCTTTCTTTCCCTTCCCTTCATGTTGCTTAGTTTTACTTTAAGACATTTAGGACAATGTCTAATTTAAGTTTAAGGATGAGAAAAATATTGTGTTTTTAGTTTTTATTAAGTTTGTGTAATTGTGTGTTTTTACTGCTTTATTATTTATGAAAAAGTAGGAAAAAATTGTTACTTTTAAAAAAAAATTCCAAAAATCTCTTTAGTTTGTTTATTTTTAATTGCTTAGTTGTGTGGGTTAGGTAGCCTTTCCGACTATGCTGAAAATAATTGAAATTATGTGTTGATTATTGAATTGTGAGTAGGTTACATGCCTAGATTAATCGATATTTATCCATGCGAAATTTGATACTATTTGAGCACGTGAATTAAGTTTAGTATTGTGAAGTAATGTGTTGATTCATATGATTGATAGGTTGAAATAGTTGAACTAGATGCTAAACCAAAAGATTACTACATTATACATCCATAAACCATTTTAAGTATAGTTTAGGGTGAATGCACTGTTGTAGGATAGAATTGAGATGAATAGAAATTCCATTTGCGTAAATTCTTATGTTGATTTTGTTGATTTTCTAAGAACAATTAGATGAAAATTAGGTGAAAAACTTAAATTATAGTTCAATTTTTGAGAATTGGTGTTTAATTATGGGCATTGCACTAATTATTTTATAAATGGGAAAAATTTTCTTGTTGTGAAACTACTTTATAAAAGATCCCAATGAGGAGAATTATTTAAGATCCCATAAAGAAAACTTAAAAAGGGTGATCAAGCTAGTGCATGAAACAGAATACATCCTAAAAAGGGGTGAAAAAAAGGTGAAACTCGATGATTGGAAGTGGAATATGAAGAAATGAGTGAAAATGAAAGAAATCCAAAGTTTGGGGACCAAATTAATAGTTGATTTGAGCCACAAAATGATGATTGAAGATCAAATATGATCAACTAGAAGCAAATAGAAGTCAAAAGGCATTGGAATATAGTCAAAGTATTTGCACCAATCAATTTTCAAACGCTCGAGTTATGCTCCAAATTCTCAATCAAAAGCTGAGACCTATTTTTTTGCATAGTAAACGTTTGAATTGGAAACATTATATTTCTATAATAATTGTATCCCTTTGAGTTAAATTTCTAACACACTCTGTATGGCCTCAATTAGATATCAAAAGAAAAGGATATGATAAATATGATGGCTGCACAAAGACAAAATCATGCACGACGAGAATGCAGCTTTTCTTATTCAAATGAAACTCTTTTGGAACACAATAAAAAATTCATTGAAGTGATTCAAAATTTTAAGATTGATCTTCTTATTCTCAATTTATCAACAATCTAGGTGATATTCTACAATTTAAATATGATTTCTCATAATTTTGTAATACTAGCTAGATTTAAATGTACCCTTATTATGAAGTTTTTAATATAATTTCAATATGTTGACGCCCAATATATATATGTTTATTCTTGGATGACTGTTATAAAACTTATTGCTTTTCAATTACTTGATCAATAATTAGATTGATTTGTGAGTTTTATAGTTATCAACAGAAACAATAGGATATATAGTACTTATAAATTTTAGTTTAATTAGTTATTTAGTACAAATTTTTCATACCAAATTGACTATTCGATTAGAGTTAAAATTAATTGATCTTAGATTAAGTACATAGTCATCGTAGGATATATATATATATATATATATATATATATATACATATAATTTTTAATATTTATTTTCAATCTTACCAGTTAAAACCACATCTTCTAGTTCCCCAATTGAGATTAAATTTCTAGTTATTTCTGGAATATTAACTTTTTTAGAGTGAACACAGCCAATATCAGATTTTAAAGTAACACCAATCCCAACAACCTTACATGCAAGATTTTTACACCATATAACATGGACGATGTCAGATTCATGCACATTTTCAAACCAGTTTTTATGAGATGTCACTTGAAAAGAAGCATCAAAATCAAGAATCCTCTTATTCATCAAAAATAACTTAGTTGATTCATGAGCATGATTCATCTTTTACTTTCTTCTTTTGTTAATTTTTTTTATAATAATATTTAACGAAATGTCTAGTTTTACCACTCCCAAAATATTTCTTTCCTTTTACTCTTGAATTTGGTCTAAACCTACCTCTATCCTTCGTTTTACTACTCTAATTGTATGACTCATTAGTTTTTTGGTAGTCGTAGTTCCCATTTTACGTACATTTTGATCTATCTCTCATCATATGAGCTTCACCATTAGTTCTTTTTTGTTTGTCGTAGTGTCCCTAGTGGCATTCTTGACTCTTTTATAATTTGTAAGAATTTTATTTAAGAGTATTATTGCCTAGTTAACTCTTCATATAATACTCCTCCATATAAAAAATCTGAAGATCAACCTAAAAGTAGATCAAGGATGATCCAATTCTGGAAAATTTCATTCGCTCTGTCATAGAAAAATATTGTGGGAAAGGAGATCCGATGTACCACATATTTGAGTACGACTCAGATAAGGTTGGAAAAGGCAAGCCTCACACTTAAATGTCGAAGTTTCTATTTTACATTGGACAGACCTACAAAGCGGTGGTATAGTAAGTTGTCATTAGGCTCGATCAGGGGCTGATTACAATTAAAGCAGGCCTTCCTAGGTGCCTTGGATGGGAGCAGGAAGGACAGGCACTGGCTACAAGACAAAATGACATGAGACAGGAGCAATGAGAGTCCCTCGAGAGCTACTTTGATTAAAACTCCTTTCTGGTGACGTGTTTGTAACCAAAATCTGGCTACCTACCATTAACTGGTAAGTTTGATATAAAATGAGATCCAGAGTAGTAGTTACGATTTAGAATAGGAAAAAAGATGATCACATGAAAAAACTAAAGGACAAGGGCAAAACTTTGATGTAAGCACCTGAACGGTCAAAGCAACAATATCTTCCTTTTGACAAACATAAAAGAAGGGTGCATAATCTTTCCAACTCCCTCGTAGGTTATTGGCAAAGCACATCATCCATGCCCTAAAATTCTAAAACCAAAGTTTTGTAAAATCCATCGTACCAAGTATCACGATATGGATGAATTCTTTGAAGTGCTCAAAATGGCAAGGATGCAAAGCCAGCAAGGGGGTTTGCAAGAAGCTTCTAAAAATCAAAAGCCAATCCAGGTACAAGAGGACGAGGTCAAGGAATGAGGCCAATGAGAACAATAAAAAATTAACCAAAAATAAAATTAGAAATCAAGAGACAAAAATAGTCTCTATTGCATAAACTCACCCATAGTATTTTGTATCCCAACTTTATAAAAATTTAATTTGGAAGGACGAAATAGTCTCTCCGCTTCACAACCCTTAGAATTTATGCTAAAAATAGGTGCAACTAAAGCATAGAGACTAGTAAGTGCTCAACCACATAGAGAACCTTGTTGTTTTCCTACATACACATATATATGTAAGATAGCATCAAACTTAAAGCAAAGAATAAACGAAGAATCTATACTAACAATTGCCACGAACAAAGAAAAAGCGTTCTTTCCTGTTGTGCACCTTGTGTAGGAGTGATTATAAATTGTGGGCATGATTTAAGAGAATTTGGGAAAAACATAGTAATATCCTTTTGTGGGTTCGCCTCGTTATCCGCTTTTACAAAAATGATAAATTGATCGGAATACATCCAAAGAAAGCTCTCCCTCTAAACTCACAAAACTCCACGAAAAGAACGACCCAACCATATGGGCCTATCCATTAGGAGTAAGTTGGGTAGTAGCATTATTAAAAGAAGAAAGAACCTCATGAAAGAAATGATTTAGGGTTCTTTAAGTCCCATATCCATCGAGTGTTTATAAATAACTATACAATCATTGGAAGAACGGTATGCAGTTTGGAATTGCCCAGGGCATGGTAACTCAATATCATCAGTGAAATTAAACCCACTTCGAATCTCATCTAAGTCCCTCTTAGTAAGTGTGATAAAAAATGTTGAGGTTTCAAACACCTCCCCCATCACTTTTATTAAGGCTATCAGGCTCAATCGAAGGTTTGCGTACTTCATCACTAAGTTGGGAACTAGCCCCTTGCCAAAGAAGTTTCGGGTTAACGCAAGATTCAAAATGGATAATCGCAGAACGAGGTAATACCTCAATATAAAATTACTTATACGAAAGAAGAGGCACCGAAAGGATCATCCCTAAGTCTAGAGCTTTCAGTAGCAGAATCATAAGATATATTTTGGGAATGGCTATGAGAAGATGTTGTAACAAAACCTTAAATCTTCAAAATAAAAGCCTAGATAAGAAAGCAAGAAGCAGAGGAAAAACACATACCTAAGGAAGATTTTTGGAAGGATAATGAAAAAGAGCGGGAGATGAAATCTCTAGAAAATGAGTATGTACCACAGCAGGCAAAAACAAAAGAGTAGAATCAAGGAGGGTAACTGTTCAAACAAAATTTGCAAGCGTATGACATCGTTGACAAGTAATAATATGTTGAGTTGAGTTATCATCTCACAAGAAATAATTACAGAATAAAGTTTACCAGCTTCTATCAAATTCGATGTAGTAACACAATAGAGATGTGATTTTTGTAATTATTCTAACTTAAGCTACTAATTATGTAAATGAGTTGTTTTTATCAAGTTATAAAGTGAATGTATTGGATTTAGAATCCACATATTGACATCTATTTCTAATTCTTGACTTGAGTAGTTTAATGTTGTTAAGTGTTCGTGACAATCGATAATCCTTTGTTGTTTAATCTTCTTTTACAAGTCAAACCAAACATATCCTAAGCACGACCCAAACATGCAAAGAGATGCATTCAACCACATGAATATCACACAAGATTGCACATGCTACAAATAATATTACTAACATCTATTGCCCATGTGCTAACCTATTGTAAGTCTCCCAACACTAAAATAAGCAAAATGTTATCTAATTGGTAGCTAAACAATCAAATAATGCAATAATAATGCATCATTAAAAACCAACACAAGCTCATTAATCACCAACACAAGCATTAACTAAACTATCTGATAAGTGTATTTTATACACTTTATTGAGAGTCTAAAATAGCAATATTTAATAGTTTTTTTATAAAATATATCCTAAATTATTGTATTTTATGTCATATAGGTAAAATTCATTTGTTGAACGGGGAATCGAAAGAAAGAAGCGAAAAATTGGTGAAAATAGCAAAATCCAAACTTTGGGGATCAAATTGCAAATATTCAATAGTTGATTCAACACACAAGATGATACTTCGAAGATTGTTAGGAGACAATTGGATGGAATTAGAACTCCAAAAGGAATTGAATATGATCCAAATTAATTTTTAATCGCACAACTTATATTCCAGATTTTTAGTTGAAATTTGAGACCTATTTTTAGCATAGTAAACGTTCGAATTGGAAAAATTATAATTCTATTAAAGTTATAGCCCTTTGAGTTATTGTTATAACTCAATTTGAATCGCCTCAATTGGATATTGGAAGCAAAAATTATAATGAAAATACTGACGGTTGTGCAGAGATAAAAAATCCGCACACGAATGAAACTTTCCTTATTCGATTGAAACTCTTCTCGAAGTCAATTGGGACGTGATTTTCAATAAATTTTCAACTCCTACAAATAAATAACAGTAGAATATATATTGGAGACCTGTCATATACATATTATACTCCAATAGTCATCAATAATTATTATCATTAAAGTAGGAGAATTCATAGTTTTTGTGAGATAATTGAACGGGGGTTGCAAGAATTCAATCAAGTGAAAACTCAAACCTGATTTTTGGGCAAAGAAGAGAAGGCGCAAGTGGAGATTCATCAAGAAACCATTGAAGAGATTCAAAATTTTAAGATTTATCTTCATCTTCTCAATTTATCAAAAATTCGGGTTATATCTTTTCACTTAAATATGATTTCTTATAATTTCGATATGTTAGACTAATTTTATATATTGTTAAGATGAGATGAATCATTGTTATGATATTTTTAGTTTTAAATTAATTATTTTGACTTTAATTTGATTTGATTTGTGGATGTTTATTATCGTTTTTTTGTTCTTTTCAATTGCTTGATCAGTAATTGAATTGTTAGTGAATTTTATTATATCAAAATATGCTATGGTAATTTTATATATTTTTAGGATGAGATGAACCATTGTTATGATATATTTAGTTTTAAATTAATTATTTTGACTTTAATTTGATTTGATTTGTGGATGTTTATTATCCTTTTTTTCATTATTTTCAATTGCTTGATCACCAATTGAATTGTTAGTTGATTTTATTGTTATCGAGAGAGACAATAGGATTTAAGGACAATATAATAAACATTATAAGGTTCGATAGAAGATAGAGATATACATATATGCTTTATATGATTTTAATAGGTGATCTAGTACTTGTTAATGCATTTATCATGTTTGTATCTTTCATCGAGAGATAGAAGTGTCACATGAGGGGAATAGATTTAATCACTGTCGAGAGAGGCTTTCAATTAAATTAAGAACATTGACCAACCTGAATGATTTCATACCGTCACTTTAATTGTTACATTAAAAGTGGAATAATAAGGCGGATTCGACATCTTAGTAATGAATTTCACACATTTGAAAAACATATTTACTTTCATTAATTTAATTGATAATTTTGGTATTAGTATAGAAAAAATCTCAAAATCTATTGCTATTCGATTGAGGTTACTATTAATTTTAACTTTATTGAATATTTAGTCCTAGAGAGTTCGACATTCTATTTACTACTTTATTACTTGTACACGATCTCGTACACTTGCGGATTTTTAAAGGATCAAGTTTTTGGCAACGTTGCCAGGAACTATTGAACTTAATTAGTTACAATTAATTTTAACTTTAATTTGAATTTTTATTGCTTATTTATTTTTAATTTGATTACTAATTTAATTAATTTTANGACTATTGTATTTAATTAGTTTTAATTAATTTTAGTTTTAATTTGAATTTTTATTGCTTATTTATTTTTAATTTGATTACTAATTTAATTAATTTTAGTTTTAACAATTTTTTTACTTACTTTTCTTTGTTTTTCTTTTTCTATCGTTTAACTAACCCCTAAAGTTTTAATCTATCTCATGTTGGTATTCTCTCTTTGTGTTTTTCAGATATTTATGCATGATTCTGACATTAGTAAAGTAACAAAATTGTTGTAATGACAAATCTTTACATGGATTGTCAAGATATACTTGGAGGATATCCAAATTGTGAAAATTGTTACGCAGTGCATTGTACTAGGAAATGCTTGTTCTTTTACACTAGTTTACACATGCCGAAACTTTTGAGATTTCGAAAATATTTGATGTGTAGAAAATAAGTAATCGAAAAATTTAAGAGTAGATGCTTGTAGGAGATTTTGTACCTAACGATTGAGATGAGGACATCAAACTTGTGGGAAATGGTCATTCCCTATTGAACAAGAAGGTACTTGCAAAGTATTTTAAAGAACTTGTCAAGTTGGATGAAAACGATGTACTTATAGGAGATTGCATGTATTGGGAAGGATTTCAACAATGGGGGTACAATCCATTCGAAGGAGTCAACAGGACCGACTTCAGTGGAGAGGCTCCAACTCTTGGTTCCAATCCCACATCACCAGTACCTTCAGTGGAGAGGGCTCCAACTCTTGAGTTAAAACCTTTGTCATCCCATCTCCATTATGCATATTTGGGAGATTCTAAAACACTTTAAGGGATTATTGCAAATGACATGACAAATGATGAGGAAGATAAGTTATTAGAGGTACTCTGGAAGCTCAAAACTGCAATTGGATGGACCTTAGCCGATATTCGAGGAATCAATCCTCTCTTTGTATGTACAAAATCTTAATGGAGGAGGAGTCTAAGCCATCTGTGGAAGCTCATCGTAGATTAAATCCAACCTTGAAGAGAGTAGTGAGAAAAAAGTGCTAAAATTGCTCGATGTAGGAATTATCTACCCCATTCAGATAGTTCTTGGGTGAGTCCAGTACATGTAGTGCCTAAAAAGGGTGGAATCACAGTAGAAGAATGAGAACAATGTTTTTATACAAACACGTTTATTAATGTGATGAAGAGTGTGTATAGATTACAGGTAGCTTAATAATGCCACCACAAAATATCACTTCTCATTGCCCTTCATTGATCAGATGTTGAAAATGTTAGCTTGTCATTCTCATTACTATTTCTAAACAAATATTCAGGGTACAATCAGATAGCCATTGCTCCTGAAGACCAGGAGAAAACAACATTCACATGTCCCTAAGTTACTTTTGCCTTTGTCAGGTGTTGTTACTTAATAATTGAACTTAAAAATATATCTCAATATTCACTAAACTTTGTCAAATGTTACTACTTCATAACTGAACTTAAAAATGTATCTATATGGTCACTAAACTATGCACCGTGTTAGCCATGAATGGCTTACTATGAGCATTACAAGAACTGAGCACACAAAGTCAAGTACCACCACCACAAAATGAATTGACACTGCAGAATGCACCTACTTTTGTCCATGGAGTTATCTTAGTAATTGATCAGTTTTGCATATACATGCCTCCTACTTTTGATGGCGATTCATTCCATTGGCTGTTGAGGAATAGATAAGAGGCCATGAGCGCATCTTTTGGTACATTACTTGTACTGATGTGCAGAAGGCCCGATGTGCAAAATTTATGTTTGTTGGATCAGCCAGCCAATAGTGGAAGTGTACTTCATGTACTAAGTCCAAAGAGCAGTAGCATAATTTGACTTGGATAAAGTTGAAGGATAAGGTGATGGTAAAGTACTTTTCATAGGCCTTGAGAGATTTTAAGGAATCCAAATTTCTCCAGCTTAAGTAGAGAATAATATCACTTATTGAGTAAGATAGGAAGTTTGAGCAACTCTTAAGGTGTGTCGCGCACATGGTAGATACAAAAACTAAGAAGGTCATGAAGTTCGAAGTGATGGATGGATAACACGACACATAGTAGATACATTTTTTAAGTTTAGTAGTAACACTTCAAAAAGTTTAGCGACTATAGAAATACATTTTTTTAAGTTCAATTTTAAGTAGTAACATTTGGCAAAGTTCAATGACCCTTCAAATAGTTAACCCTAATTTCGAAACTTGTGAATGCCTATGTAATTAGTTTTATTTCATAAATTCATTATTTTATTTTATTCATGAATTTTACATGTATACCAAAGATTTCTTTATTGCACACTTAAATTTGTTTCAGTTACGTCTCCTTGTCTTCTCTTCAAACAAGGAATTCAGCTTTTGCGCTTGAGTTTTCAATTCTTCCATGCTTTACGGTATCTAGGTAGCTCGGAGTTCAATAAGCAAACATTTCAATGGGAGTTTATTTGTTATAATCTTTACAACAATTATTTCCGTTTAGATCCTGCAACTAAGAAAGTCTATATATATCGACCTGTTCTTTTTTTTTTATGAAGGCAGTTTTCTGTACAAGAAGTCTATAGTACAAGATCTACCAAACGGATATTTCTAGCACAAAGAAAGTATGTCATGGATCCTTCCAAAAGTATGTCAGGCTGCAAACCAGTACATATTCTAATTGATCTAAAACATAACTTAGGAGCTATTGTCGAAAATTCTGACAAAAGACTGGTTGTTCTAAGTGGCAGTCAATATATGCTCTCTTCGTAAAACTCATATGAAGGAAATTTTGAAGATCCTATAATATCATAAATGAGCACCCACAAAGTGCTTTCTTGAAGAGAGTGTTGGTAAATAATCACTAAGTGATGTTCTTTTTTGAAGTAAACAAAATATAACACACAAACTTACCCGAAATTGACAGCACTTTGAAAATAATATAGCTGAAAGGCAATGATGATTAGATCGAGGTAAGAGTTAAACTCTTTGTCCTTAGAATGAATTTGTCCTACACAAGTGTTGACAGTGGAATGGTAATCTCTCAAGATACAAAAATCTCTTCTTGTGATGGCAACACTTCGAATCACAAGAAATAATGAACATAAACTATGTTTTGAACTCCTTTAGAATGAAAAGAAAGAAAAACTTTGATGCAGAATTTCTTTTAAATAATGATATTTATGAATGCAATGAATATTTTGTAATATGAATGAATCCATCATGGGAGGGTCCAATTTATAGAGCAACTTGCAACCAAAGAGACAACTCAAAAATCAGCATGTTCACGAACAATCATGTATGTTCATAGACCATCCAAGAAGTATATGGACCAAGATATATTAAAAGGACCATCCAATGAGTAAAGGACCATGAGTGTCTCTAAATAAAATTAGGCAACTTATAATGGTCCCCAAGTAGTTTTCGGGTCGAGCCATTTCATTGAGGTGTCGATATTTAATTCAGTCATCAATGTCGACAGAGAAATTTCAACGAGTAACACCATCACTCGATATTTATTGGGCATCAAAACCCAACAAATCTCTACCTTGATACCCAATCAACCTGCAAACAATCAAAATACAAAGTTAATACTTAAATAATCAAGGCACCCAATAAAATTGGGATCACGGAACCTTACCTCGTGTTTCCATACCTGCTCAATGTACTCACCAAGGTTGAGGTATAAAACACCCAAGTAGGAACAAGTAATCACAGTAATCAATCAAGAGCATATTATACACGCGATAAAGATATAACATAGAATAATACAGATCCCTTCAAAACACGTCCACATAGAATATCAGACTAACATCAAGTTAATCAATCGAAATGGCTAACACATATGTAACAGATGCATAAATGACCACATGAAAAGATCTCACTACATTTATCCTATCCCATTTCATGTTGTTCTCACCTCAAGGACATATATCTCCTCTCGCCACCAACCATGCTCACTAGACTAATCATTAAACTCATGTCCAACTCGTAAACTACTTTAGATCCTAAATTCATGGGATAATTCTCTATCACTATCTCTCTTCTCTCAACCTAAATGGATCATGGGCCTCCACCTATAAGAAATGATAGAAGTGTCACTCTCACACTTCACCTGATCAGGGTTTTAGCAGATAAATTCCATATATTTACTCACATCTCCACTCGTTATTCAAATTTCACACTCGACAAGCCCGGTATATACCATCAATGCACTCGTAGATATCTATACCCCATATTTTCAAAAGGCACACAACACACTTACTACTAATGCATCCCAACAAACTATGCATTCAAACATATTATACCAAGTAATCAAATTGCTCTAAAATTCATACAAATGTACATACCAAACATATTGAAAACATAACATATAAACATGTAACATAATTGAGCAATACAAACATGCAGAAAGGATTTCACACAGGTGCAAATGCAATAGCCAGATTTCTTATCAATAAACTTCACTAAGGTCATCACTCAACCCAAAAGCAACATTAGCCTCACCTCACCTCTCATCTTATTTTTATGCTTATTCCTCTTCTTGGGACAGCCCCTAATAAAGTGTCTTGTCTTACCACAGTTGTAACAACGTTTACCACTGGACATATCCGAACATCTTCTTACCACCCTCATCACTTGAGTTCCTACTGTCTTGAGCTCTACCCAAACTTATTTACTTAAACTTCATTCTATTTCTCATCATATGTACCTCACTACTCATTTTATCCTCTTTTTCAACCTTAATATCCATCTCCTTGCTTTTAAGGGAATCTATGACAATCTCGGGTGTCAAGGTGTCCATACAATACTTAATTGTATTTTTAACCCCCCCTATAGGAATCAGATATAGAATTAAGTAAAATAACAACCTTAAAGGTTTTAGATACCTTCTCATTTCAATTAACAATATATTGAACAAGTTTGTTAAAAACATCCAAATTGTCATCTATTTCATTTGAATGATCCATTTTAAAACTGAAAAATCTTTCGAGTATTAGGAGTAGACTTAAGAAAATGTAAGTCTTCCAACTTTTCTCAAAGTTATTTTGTGGTATCAAGTTACCAATTTTTCTCAAAACATTATCTGATATGTGTAAAATAATTGAAGAGTAAGCAAGTTCGTTAAATTCTTTTCTTTTTTTTTTTTGTACTTTTAACTAATTTTTAGAAAAATTGCCATCAATTGCTTTCAAAACTTTTTATCAAACCAAAATTTCCCCTCTTTTGTTACCAAATTGAAAAGTCTCATTTTCCATTAAAAAAATCTCATTTCAAAATGTGAAGTCATTTTTGAAAGTAGAACCACCAAAATACACAATTAGGTCATACAAAATAATCTTAAGGTCACAACATACGTTGTTATATTCCTAGAATTTCATGACATACGTGATCTTAGATCAAGAAAATGGTCAAACGAGTCAAATCCAGGTATTCTAATAGAATAATCAATGCAACACGAAAGTATGTCAACACAATCAATTTCTCATACAATGCAAGCAATTAAATACAAAAGTAATTATCAACTTGAGTTAAATCGAACGCTTCGAATAAGTAACAATTTAGACACTATTGTACTGTTCTGTTATGTCTAATATTTCATGCCAAATGCAGTAAAGGATGAAAAAATTTCTAGAGACTGCATTAATTAGTTTCGTCAGCTTCTGATCCAAGCCTGCTTGTTGTTTATAGGTTGATGCAATGTGGGATTGGATATGCAACTGATAATGGTATGTTAGTGATTTAATTATTGAGAATTAGAAACTCCAGTTCTACACGACTAAGAGCAATAAAATCACAATGACGAAATAATGACACAAAAGAACGTGTAAAATGTATGTTTCAGTGTGCAACTACGTCCTATCCTGTCACTAAAGAAATTCATCATGATAAAAAAGAAGTTTACAAGAGAAAGATCAATCCACGTACGAACTTAGTGGACAATAATTAGGCTTCTCACCGTAGAAGATATATAATGGCAGGGCATATGCCAGTATCTGTAAGTTTGTTGATTTCAGGGCCACTAATATTTACAATTCGATGAAGACTATGTTGGGTTCTTTTTAAATCAAGTCCATTAATATTGTCCTCCACTGCAATATGATAAGTGTTATATTTACAATTATTTAAGTCACAAAAAATTGCTTTTGTTAGTATTATTATGGATTTGATACTTAACTATTTGTATTTTTGGAATATTTTAGGAGAAAACTCTCGGATCGAGGAGGAAATTTGGATAAATAAAACAATTTTGGGATCAACTTCCACGATATGAGAAATTGAAGGACTTGAGTTTAATTAAAATTAAATTGGGCATTGGATTAGTGGCTGGGAATGAACGTCATATGGGAAAAGACTCCTTTTGGAATGAGGAAGCTGTGGCAGAAAGTGGATAGAAGACAACCAATTAGAACTCTAATTGGTTTTGGAAAGCTGGGAAAGAATGGAGACTAGATATACATGCACAGAGGGAGACACGAAGGAGAATACGGACGGCAGAAGGCAGAGAACTCTGTTTCCAGATTTTGTACAACAAAATTAATCAGGATTTTGTGCAAGATTTGCGAGATTAATCACGTTCCATCGTCAAGTTACCGGGAGATTTACAATACAAAGAAGACGAAGAACAATTGCCGGGACTTGTGTGGCGAAGATCAACAATAGCTCGGAGGAATTTTATCTTGTTTATTGTAATTAAACTCGGTGATGTCTTTTAACTCTTATTTGTTTAATTCCAAGATAACGAGTGACCAAGTGTTTTTATGTTGGATGACGATGTAGCTTAGGATTTTTTTAATATTTTTTTATTTTTAAGACTTCATGCCAATCCAATACGTGTTAATTATTTATTGTGTTAATAACGCTTCAATTGCTTGCACAACAATTGATTGATTTAGGAACAGTATTGAGATCGAGAGATAATGTATGATTCTAGCTCATGAAATAAATAACACGAGATCGAGAGATAATTATAGGTTGTGCAATCTAATTGAATTCATGTAGGTTAATGCGTTTATATGCGTGTAAATTTACATAAAGATATACTAAATTCGGGAATATGAGTAGGTACTCTTATTTGTTTAATTCCAAGATTACGAGTGACCAAGTGTTTTTATGTTGGATGACGATGTAGCTTAGGATTTTTTTAATATTTTTTATTTTTAAGACTTCATGCCAATCCAATACGTGTTAATTATTTATTGTGTTAATAACGCTTCAATTACTTGCACAACAATTGATTGATTTAGGAACAGTATTGAAATCGAGAGATAATGTATGATTCTAGCTCATGAAATAAATAACACGAGATCGAGAGATAATTCTAGGTTGTGCAATCTAATTGAATTCATGTAGGTTAATGCGTTTATATGCGTGTAAATTTACATAGAGATATACTAAATTCGAGAATATGAGTAGGATTAGAGTTACT
>CAIGRP010022150.1:0-38930 GCA_903798385.1 Fraxinus cuspidata | reverse complement strand
AATAGAAGGGTATATTTGTCATTTCACATCTTTTTATTGAGAAATTGGATAAAAATAGATAGAAATAATGGTTTATGCAGTTAAATATGTAATTAATGGTGAAATGACAAAAAAATAAAAGGTATGGATGTTTTTTGCAATAATAGGGAAAGGTAGGGACATTGTGTGCTAATTACTCATTTAATAATTTATTTGTGACTTATTTGAATTTTTTAAAAAAAATTAGGACTGTGATTGCAATTAGTTTTTTCCTTTTTCTTTTTGTTTTATTTAAAGAGAAGTGTATATTGGTTCTTTCATAATTTTTAATTGAGAAAATAGGTGAAAATGACATTTTGCGCAATGAAAGGTGAAAATGCCAAAAAATAAAAGGTATTGACGTTTTTCACAATAACAATTAAAGGTGGGGACGCTATGTGCTAATTACCCTTAATTTATTCAATAGTTAACTACTCTTAAATATCATTTCAATTAAGATAACTTCATCCAATTTCATTTATGAAAATTGATAATACGACGATCAATGATTAACATTACACGTAATGGTTAGTTGTTTATATGAAATAAGTACAACTTTAGTGAAGTAATTTATGGCTTTCATTTATTGATTACAACATCATTGATTTCCTTCAATAAAAAAAGATTGACAAAATTGGAGTCCAATTCCAATATAAATATTCGATCGAACAATTAAACTATAGTTACATGATTCGTGTTGTATGAAAGTTACTGCAAATGAATTTTACCCGTACATTATAAAGCAAAAATATAACAAATGATTCAAACCCTTAGTTTTTATTAAAAATACATTGTAACTTCTTTTCGTGGGGAATCAAATAGTGAGGAGATGAGCTCCTATGAATGAGAAATGACATTTGGTATTATGGAGTATCTGGATAATTTTGAATTTGAATTTGAATTTGAATTTAACCATTGGATGGCTTGAGAATATAAAGTGGCTATGTAAAGATTGTATCTTTTGTAGCTATGAGTTGATGCTAAACTTGACATGATCAAGAATAAAAATAACATTTTCATTGAAAAACTATGGTATTATTTCACTCAATGGGGCAAAGTTTTATTTTAGTACTTCATCTTTTGAATTTTTCAACTTGGTTACTGGAGTTAGTAATGCGTTTTAGATACATCAGTGTCAATTCATTGAATAATTCTTAACACCTCATTCTATGTGGCAAACGGTTCTTGCTTATCACAATCCTAATTAATGGATTTCCCGATTTGAAAAACGACTATAAGAGGATTGAACTAACTCTTTTTCAATTACGGTAAAAGTTGATTTGTTATACATTTCGTTGTAATTCTATAATTCAAATTATCATTTCCTATTTGATCCTTCTGAGTTCAATATTTAAAGTTGCTATCAACTCTGTTAGGTTTTTAGTGTTGACAATTATGTGGACAAAATAACTAATCTTTAACGTGTTGTAAAATTCAAGGACTTAGGGTGCAATTTGTGCAAATTGGGTTATGAAGTCTAGGGATCGAGCATGAAAAGAGGAGAAATACGATGCTTCATTTTTGCTAGCTTCTCACCCAGCTGGCGCTTGAGCGACAAAAACAGAATGTTTGTCGCTTGCCAGTCGTTGAGCCCTCACTCAAGCTACAGTCGATCCGAAAAACCCTATTTTGTTGTTTTAAAGTATTTTTTTCTAACACCTATTTATCATCTTCTATAAGTACCCAAGTCTATGCACAAAAATTAAGGTGGTTATTCATCGTGTCTCTTTGCTATAATCTATTTTCTCTTAATTTTCTACAACTATACAATTGGGGAAACATCAGATCCATTAAATCCATAACACCTGCTTTCTAAACACTTTTGTGAAAACACTTTCTCAGTTGAAATTCAGAAGCTGCTGGAGGTTGAAAAATGTTGGACTACAAGTGCGGGAAAAGCACAAGAACGAGGCGTTCTTGAAATTCTACTTGAAAGAGATAATTGCAGAAGATCGAGAGCTGGTGGGTTCAGCTGATCTTGGAGGTTACAGGAATTAGATTAGGAAGTCTAGTGGAGTTGGCTATGCAACATCTTACTATAAATCTGTATTGTCTATAGTGGAGGTTAATCGGTTTGGTCCTTGAGTTTTTACTCAGTTGAGGTTTTCTGTCATTAATATTGTGTTATTTACTGCTTTCCTTATTACTATGACAATTCAACATAGGATAATTAGATTTGTATACTTAATCATCTAGAAACAAATTTCGTTTTGGATACCACTTAACAGTTCATGGATTACCAATTAAACGGCTTTTAAGTTACCAAATGATTGTTACTTAACCGTTTTTAGTTTTGACCATATGTGCGGAATTAATCAATCAAAGCAATAAGTCATTTTTTATTGTTTCTAGATGATTAAACATACAAGTCCAATTATTCTATATTTAAGTGCCGCAGTAATAAGAAAAACAGTTAATAACACAACATTGATGACGGAGAAATCCCAACTGCATAAAAACTCCGAGACCAAGTCGTTACCTCCACCATAGATAATACGGATTTACAGTAAGATATTGTCTAACCAACTCCACTAGACTTCCCGATTTTTCAAACTCTATTTACTAAAAGGAATTGATTTAATACATTAATTGCATCTACCAGTGAGCTCTTTCAATGGAGGCTTATTTTAAGCAATTTGTCGTATGACTTCAAAGTAAGGGTTAAATATTGAAATGACCATTGAACTTTGCACAATATTTTTCATTTGTCATTGAATTAAAAAAAAAAAAGTAGTCACCAAACTTATCAAATTGATATCTCATTGACCTTTAAATTTTAATAGTTTTTCAGATGATCATCGAATTTATGAAATCATTATTTCATAGGCCATTAAACTTTAAATTTTTTTTCGGATAATCTTCGAATTTATTGATTGTTATTCCATTCATCAATCAATGAATGGACGTAAAAATAATTCAAAGAACTCACTGACGAGCAGACGGAAATATTGATATGACATACTATTATCATTTGTTGACAACAAAAAAGTCAAAAACGCACTTAATAAAATGAAATTAATGGGAAATAAAAATAATTCTAAAATAAACAAAAGAAAACGTGTAAATGTTAAGTTTCCATCACAATTTTTATAAGTGCTTTTAATAGATGGAAATGTATTTTTGCCTAATTTATCGTCAACTAATGACAATAATGTTCCATGCTAGCATTTCAATTTGTAAACGAGTTTGTCGAATTTTCTAATGATGAGTTATTGTTTGATGGGTGAAATAAAGACTTAATAAGTTCGATGACTATCAGAAAAAAATTTCAAAAGATAATAATTTGATAAATTTGGTAACCATCTGAAAAACTTTTAAAGTTTAATGGACAATGGAAAATATTTTGCAAAGTTCAATGCTGGTTGATTGTATATTTTGTTGTAATTATATGATTAAGATTATCATTTCCTATTTGATCCTTTTGAATTCAATATTAGAGTTGCGATCGAATAAGGAATCGATTTCAATTTATTTATTGCATCCATCGACGAGCTCTTTCAACAGAAGCTTCTTTTAAGCAAACTATCACAGAGCTTCAAAGTAATTTTAGCTTCCACATAGTTTATTGGATATAGTTGAAATTTGTTACAGTCTTTTAAAAATCTCCGTCCCAAGATCCATCAAGTTTTCGAGGCCTTTATTCTTCTTGGCATCTGTTATTTTGGTTCTCTTACAATTACAATTGACATTGGAATTTATTAAGATGGTCAAAGAAAATGGATACTAAGTTTTTGACACAAACTCAATTCAGGCCATATATTTATTAAAAGATAAAGTACAAAATCTCAATAGAGCCCTATTCAACTATTGATGTTTTTTTTTTTTTTTGCTTCTTGCTCAACTAGGGAGACATCACACACAAGGAGACAACATTGCAAACATAACAAAAGAAATCATCAAAAAGAACATTTATTTTGGAAAGTTCATTAAATATCGTTGAAGTATGACTAGCTTAACTCATTGCTGAAGTCCAAATTTTGGATTTCTGTCAATTATGAGTAATTATATCAGCGACAAAATTGTTGCTCTTAATTAAATAACGAATTAACTAAATAATCATAAAATGTATTCTGGATCAGAAACAAATATCAAAATCAACTACACTGATCCACCTCAAAATAGTTTGTGTTGCCATTGTCATTGATTTTCTTTGTTTGATCCAACAAACAAAAACATAAAAATTCTCAATCTAACAACTGACTTAAATCAACCCAATAGGACCTCCCCCACTCCACCCCACCCCACTCCACTCCACCCCACCCCACCCCACCCCACCCCACCCCACCCAACCCCCAAAACACTGAACAGGACCAAACATGGCCTTAGTAAAACACGACGTACCCGCGCACGTATGTACTACCCCAAGAATATGTTCGGAAAGCCTAAGCTTATTAGACTTGAGTTCGCGTTTGGCTAGGATTTTGTTCTCCAATTTAGACAGACAAGCCATAGGCCGCGACGCTTTGGGTGAGGAAGAAAAACACTCGATCTCAACTTCTTCAAACCCAGGTCGATTTCTCTTTCTTTCTTGCTCTAATTTTCATTATAATTCAATTTAATTTCTCGGTTTTTTAATTCCCTAATCTCACCGGGTTCTGATTATTTATCTGATTTTTTTTTTTTTTACGTAGTTCTTTCTCTACTCTTCCCCAATTGGAATTCGAGGGTTTTGTTTTTCATTCTTATGGCATCGATTGATTTCTAGAGTTAAAATGAACTTGATGGTAAAGTTTGTTATACTGCACGTTGTTTTTTGATGATTTAATTGTGCAAAAATTAAAGTTTTTATTGGTTAAACTTGAGGTCTGTTAACAATAAAAAATAGATTTTGTTAATTATTTACTTTGAAATAATGCTGTCAAATTATATCTGGGCTTATTGGTATCCCAGTTTTGTTCCGTTCTATATTCGAAATGAATGATAAATTATGATTACTGTTGATCTTCATTGACATAATTATCTGTAAGAGACCAATTTTTCCCATGAGAGATTTTTTTTAGATGAAATTTGGTGTTTTTATTTATTTTGGGATGTAGTATTGATTGGGATCTGGCATTTTGGATGTTAAGCAGGTTAATTAAAATGGTGGCAAAACATCATTTTACGCGGGTGGATACGATGGAGCTGAAAAATCTTATTTATCAGAATATTGGGCATGCAAGAGCAGAAAAATACTTCGATCAGCTGAAAAGATTTTTCAGTTTAAAGCTTAGCAAGGTCGAATTTGATCAGAGCATCATACAAACAATTGGAAGAGAGAATATCTTTCTTCATAACCGGCTTATTCAATCCATTCTCCAGAATGTGTGCCAGGCCAAAGTTCCCCCATCAAAAGCTAGGAAAGTTAAAGGACCCCTCGGGGTTAAAGTTGCAAATGGTTACCAAAGAAATTGTATGCAATCACTCTATGGTGATGCATTTCCCCCATCTCCTCGCAGGCATAGGTCTCCTGCCAACAGGGATCACCGTAAGTTTTGGGATCGTCCAAGTCCACTTGGACCACTAGGCAAGAGCCCTAGTATCACATTTGAAGAAACTAGTCCAAGAATACAAGAACAACAAAGTGGAGCAGAACTGAACTCTCTCAGTAGCAGACCACCCATTGAAGTTGCTCCCGTTGAAGATGGAGAAGAGGTTGACCAGTTTGCTGGAAGCGTAGGCATTAAAAGTCGGACCCCTATTACTGCTCCATTTGGTGTTTCAATAAACATGGATGGTGCTCGTAAAGCTCTTCACCGAGGTTTCATGTTTAATACTTGTCAAAACAGTGGTGAGTTACCTGATACGAGAACGTTGAGGAGTTGTTTGGAGCAAAAGTTGGAGGTGGAGGGTGTTGGAATTTCGTTGGAGTGCGTTAACCTGTTAAATAATAGTTTGGATGTGTATTTGAAGAGGTTAATTGAGCCTTGTATAGAGCTTGCAAGATCACGGAGTAATCTTGCCGGAGAGTTGAACGGTCAAATAAGTACTGGAGGGAGAGGGGCATTACCTGCAAGATACACACAAAGACCAAGCCCCTCGACGTATGTAAGTATGTCAGATTTTCGTGTTGCGATGGAGTCAAATCCTCGTGTTCTGGGGGAAAATTGGCCAGCACAACTTGAGAAGATCTGCATTCTTTCCTTTGAGTAAACAGAATTGATAATGAGCAACTTTCCATTGGACAGGTTGCTAGAGACAGCTCCTGAAATCCTCTTTTGATGCAGTCATTTTCTGTTGTATATTGACCACCAATTATAAGTGGTACCCAGAAGCATCGCAAAAGAAGACGCGATCTGTTACTCCAGTTTTGAGTTTCTTAGGCTGGCTGCAGTTAGGTGTTAGTAGTTTTAGTTGCTAGGAAGGAAGAATGTTTATACAACCATTATTCATTAGATACTACTTAACGCCCCATAATCTCTAGATCCTGAGTATCATTCTTCGAGTTAAACGTTCATGTAACAATCAGTTTCCGAATGAAATAAAGCATTCTTATTTTCAGTACTTGTCGTCCCCTTTTTGTTGTCCTGAAAGAGAATAGCTTCGTGTTCATTATTCTTCACATGTAATACTTGTTTGCCCGCCCCTGCCCCCCACACAAACCGAGTAACAGTGCAGAGTGGACGAGGATGCAGCTCAAACGTCTGTTGCACATTTTACTGTTTGCTCCATCTTATAATTTCTCGATTTTCCATTTTGAAAATGGATTGTATTAAATATTCAATTAAGCTATTTGTACAACTCTTGTTGAGAACCTTGGTGTTGTCAAAATCCAAGCTGATGATTTAAAAAAGGGGTTTTAAAGATTTTTAATATGACTGAATGTGATATTTTCAAGTGTGAAGTTTTCAACTAAGGTTGTACAAGTAACATGATTCTTAAATATTTGTGTTGGCCGATGACTTGTTAATTCTCCCTTTTATGCAGGTACGATGCTGTCATATATTACTTCTAAGCTGGGGAAGCACAAAGTAAAGTGGTGTTTTACAGTATGAAGTTGGACTGAGAGAGGTGTGTTCCCCCTTTCCTGAACTTGTATTTTATTGACACTATTAAATCACTCGAAGCTGCAGCATGGAAAGTGAGGAAAATATAATGTCCGAAGAAAATATTTGCGGACGTGGTGCAGGAAAAACTGTCACGTATTTCTAAGAACTCAAGTTAGCCGACCTTAAATTTAGTGAGAAAAACATTAGTCTGTTAATTGTATACGGAAGTGCAATCTTTCATAGAAAGACTAGTGTATTAAACATCGAAACTTTAACCATTGTCTAAACTATTAAACATTCGACATTACAATATGACCAATTGCAAAGCTCACGTTTGCATTCGTATTGGTGCAAGTGTTTTCAAAATCTCAAGTATTAAGCGTAGTTGTAGTTTGTTTTTGCTTGTTTTCCTTCGATTCATCATTTTACAATGTTGTCGTAACTTTTTCAGATTTCTTATCGTGAGTTGCATATTTATCAATGCAGAAAATAAAATACAAATTCAAGAGGGAGATATAAAGCCTAATCTCAGGTCAATGAAATAAAACTCGAACAAGAGAAAGATGTATTCACAAGTTACAACACCAAGTCCTCCATAAAGGAAAGACGTATTGATGTCGATATAGAGCTACTACAATTAAACAAAATACATCAAAAATGTGAGAACTAACTAGAGTTACAAATAACCAGCCACCTAACAATGCATCTCTTGTAGCCTTGACCTAGTAGTTTCTGCAAAGAATTTATAGATCACAAAATTAACCATGTTGATGAAACTTAAAAGGGTACAAATCGTGCTTTTGAGAGTCCATAAAGGAAGAGTAATAATATTTAACACTATTGGTGTTACAGTACCAATCAGGTGGCACTAAATATCATTAAATGAAAGGTACATTTAAATGAATAATATATATTTTTTCTCATTTAATTGAACATATCATATAATGCCACATAGACTAGTGCTCTAGCACCATTGTTGTTATATAGCATTATTCATAAAGAGATCCCATGTAAATGCCCACATGGAACTATACAGCAGGAGAATTTATCAGGGAAGATATTGAGAAGATGCACTCAGAAGCTAACTAATGCTCAAACCGTGCTAACTTTCTCTATGCTTGCCATGTATGTCATGTATTCTACCAGTGGCTGCCATAACAAAAGCACAAATTTCTTTAGTTTATCTTCTTATAAACTATGCTTGAAATTAAAAACTCCCTTGGTTAAAAAGAGACTAAGAGGACAAGGGGATAATAATAATAATAATAATTGATTTCAAGCTAACAGATCCGTCTATTGCCAATCAGAAGCATTTTTCACTTCTAGTTCATTTCCCAAGAACAAGTTCATGAACTGAGAATTATTTCAGCAGTAATCTTATCAGACATAGGATCTCACCTGGAAATTAACAGGGATGAATTTGAATGTCACAAAATCACATCGGTAGGGACCAGATCACGCTTCTATTGAGCAACAAACTCAGAACCGCTTTCGCCTGAGCATGGCTACAAACTAAGTCATATACTACTGATACAGAGCAAATATAAATGCAAGTATAAATGCATATGTTGTTGTGGTGTTCCTAAACTGAAATTTTGTAAATTAAGCTTCTCATTTATGTTACTTCCATAAACATACACGCCTCTTTCCTTTCCTGCGTCTTTGTAATCCACTTCTATTTTCTTAGATCCTGAGGTTTATATTGCCATTCGCATCTCAATTTAGATGTTCTACTCCTCAGACGAAAGGCTGCCATAAGTCTCAATGAGATAAATGAATAGGGCAGCTGCTGACCTAATATGATCTATACATGATCAAAACTCAAGGCATAGAAAAAGAAGTCCATAAATGAGGAAAAGAAAAAGTTCTATTACATCATAATAAGTTATTGCTTAGGCTTGAAGCACAGATAGGTTCAAGCAAGTGCCTCAAGTAAAGAGCACAACAAAAAAAAGGCGAGATTTTTGAAACTTTTTCTTCCCTATGTAGCTACTAACGATTCAAGAATCTGTCACCAAGTACATTAGTCCCAGGTAACCGTTGCACATGTACATAAGGGTTTCTTTCCTTTCCTTTATACTTGAGCATCAATGTATAAATGAAGATAAATAAATAAATTTTACACTTAAGCCTCAAGAATTACATGCACCTGAAACAAATATACCTTAACATGGTGGTGCAGAATATATCTCTCGTCTTTCATCCCTCATAAGGGAATTAAATTAAGCCTCTGATTCATGTTCAAAGAAATTTATGTTTAACTCTCTCTCTCTCTCTCTGCATCATATAGTGTTGTAGAAGTGTGTAAACATTTGGAAGTTTAAGTTTTCTTTTTAATTTCTGCACATGGTTAGCACCGGGCCAGCTTCTTGGAGCATCGGTTTTGGATGTACATGACAAGTATCTTCCTTAGTAGTATCTATGCTTGCTACTTCTTCTCATCTTTACCATTTTCAAATACATTAATCAATAAAATGGCAGGAAAGATAGAATAATGCTTGCTGAAAATCAAGGTTAGCTCACATTACAAACGTCAATATAATCAGTGGTAAATTCATGTATCAAAATTCCCAAATAGCGTCAAGTGCCTAGAAAAGCATAGAAATAACGTAAAAGTTTTGAGATTTACCTTGTAAAGCAGCATTAATGGAGAAGAAAATAGCAGTCATTGTATGTCCATATAGTGTTTGCCCCAAAGCCATCTTTTTAAACGTTGACAAAAGATCGCGTTTTGGAAAAACTCTTGACACAAAATTAAACCAATAGTGCAATGAAGGTCCTAATATTATCATCCCGTAACCACATCTGCAATGTCCTCACGAAATCGTACCCTTCTGATGATTTTTCTACAATACTCTACACAAACTTTGATAATAAGTAATCCAGAGTTTATAATAAGGGAAAAATCAATACAGAGCTCGTCCTTACTTCTCACACAATATTTTGCATACCTTAATTCTCGAGTTCCATCTCAGCCTTAATAAGAGGACGAGGAGTTTTCCAGTTACTAGTACATCCGTTATCTTTTTCATGATTAAGCAATCTGAACTCTTGCTTATAATGTGCATTGCAGTTTAATGGCTCATTTGAGAATGTGGTTGTTGAAAATCAACTAAAATTGTATACTTGAGCTGTTTAGAGTCCTTTGATACCATATAAAGTTAAATCAAACAAGCCAAGGCTTAATCATTTTCATTTAAGCAATATAGAATTTTATCTTAACACGTACCTGAGAAGAAAAATCTGCGGCGGAGAGGTAACGCTTTTGGTGACAGTAGGGCGGGACTTGATCATGCTCAAGTACCAGCTTACCAGTCCAAATTTTGAAGTTGAAGACACTTCACTTGAAGGCGATACCTCGATCTCCTTGGTTCTCCGGAAAATAGATTGAGGAAACGCGAACATGATTTGGATTGCCGAAGTTGATGAGAAAGTTGATTAGAACAACCATTTGAGGTTGCAATCGGGTCGGCGATTGAGTGTGGCGACTAGTCCATAGACTGCGAACGGAGGAGTGGCGGCGGAGGCGGTGGACACGGCTTTCCTACTCCAATGTGGCAGCGGAGAAAGGAATTTGTGTACTTTTTGAGGCCGGAATGGGGGACTGTAAGTGGCGATTGGTCGAACTATCTGACCAAAAATAGCGCGATAGCGGATGAAATTGAATCGGCTAGTGATGACGCAACAGCATCATTCCATGCTATATACAAATTTTCAAAAATTATTGTAAAAATATATTATTAAAAGGTCCTTGTTTGATTTAGCTTAAAATAGGATTTTTAATAAATTTTGATAAAAATTATAAAATTTATTGTTGAAAAGTTGTCGTGAATCTCATTAAATGTGTAGTTAAAATTAATTATTGACTAAGTTTTAATTTTTTATCAACTTTTTAGTTAGATTTAATATGGTAGAAGTATTAGAATTCGGAAAGATTAATGATGCACATAAAATTTTAGTATTAAAACATATTTGTGATATGTTTATAAACTAATTAGATTTTTCATAAATAGAAATAAGATGAGGATAAATGAGTGATATTTGTGCATCTCACGAAATAAATATATGAATAAAAAATAATTTCATCGATTAGCCAAACATGCCTTATTTTTCGCACTTTTGAGAATTACAAAGTCAGGCCTTTCGTTTTTTACCCTTCATCTGCCATTGATGCCCTCCCTAACAAATTCTCGGCCTCGAGCCGCATTGTTGGGTTGGACTCCATGCTATCATTTGCTCTTAGGTTGCAGTTGTTCTTTGAATTATCTCTTTATTTACGAGAGAAGTTGACTTACTTTCTGTGTGAAAGAAAAAGCTTTAGACAATCTTATATGCTACGTCCTACTCCTACTGCAGAAAGATGTCGACCCGTAGAGAGCTTCTATAAAATCTATTGAGAATATTTTTTGATAATTAAACAGCAACTTACATTGCCTCTATTATGGTTTTCCATAAGCAAACCCGTTAAATAACAATCAATAAAAATCTGTTGCTCGTTCTTGGGAGGGGAAGGAAAGTTGGATAGGACTAAAGATGAAAACAATCTGTCTATTCTATATTCATCAATACTATGTAACAGAGGTACTATGAGTTAAAATGTTAATGAAACAAAGACAAATAAACACACTTTTCTACGGTTAAGAGGTAATTAAGTAAAATGATGCAAACATAAACATAATTTGTTGAACAGCTTCACGTCATAATTCAGCTAATTAAATGCATTCAAAAATCCATGTCCAAACAGACAAGGAATGAAAGCAAAGAGAAACAACACCCACCATTAGCGAAGAAGCTAAAGAAAGAATGTTGGCACGAGAAAACTTGTTTCTGTAACAAACTTATTACACCAAGTAATTATTCGATGAAGAAAGTCCTCACAGCTCCCCAATGGTGGTTTATGTTTGAAACTCCAAGAGAACATATGGAGGTATCGTTCTGAACCTCACACTTCAACCATTCCACTCGTCCTCTCCTCTTCTTTAGCTTTAAGCCAAGCAGCCTATACATAAGATATTTATATTATTACTAATGAACATAAAAAAAAAAAGTGAGTGCAAGCAAATGTAAATCTTGTCTCTGAATGGTGGTTTATGTTTGAAAGTTCTCACAGCTCCCCAATGGTGGTTTATGTTTGAAACTCCAAGAGAACGTTTGAAGGTATTGTTCTGAACACCTCACACTTCAACTATTCCACTCGTCCTCTCCTCTTCTTTAGCTTTAAGCCAAGCAGCCTATACACAAGATATTTAAATTATTACTAATAAACAGAAAAAAAGAAAAAAAAGGTGAGTGCAAGCAAATGTAAATCATGTCCCTGAATTGATGGCTTAATGCAGATTAGAACTTAGAAATACTTGTGGTCATTGAACTGAACTTAAATTCTGTTTCAAATTGGTCATCATTGAACCAACATGTTTCTTACAATTTGGTTTGTTTGGCTAACTTAAATAGCAAACTAGTTGGCAGATAACTAGACTGTCAAAGTTTTAAGTTTAGCAACCAATTCGAAACAAAGTTTTGAGTTTTGTGGTTTCACTAAAATTTTAGTGACCACTGACCACCAGCTTATTTAACCCCAAAGCAAAAGCATGAGAACTGATGCATTATGTCATATAGATCTAGTAAAATAGGAACTTGCCTTGTCTCTTTCAAGCCTGGAGATGTGAGGGCGCATAGAGATTCCTAAGCTCAGGCCTCCCCATGCTTTTTGCAACTCTCTCTCTCGAGCCTGTCGACGAGAAACTGAATTTCTGATTTGATCATCAACACCATCCTTGTCTCTTTCGAGTCTGGAGACGTGAGGGCGCATAGAGTTCCCTAAGCTCAAGCCTCCCCATGCTTCCTGCAACTCTCTCTCCCGAGCCTGTCGACGAGAAACTGAATGTGTGACTTGATCATCTACACTGTATTGCTCAGCAGCAGCCATCTTTTCCCTCTCAAGTCTTGACTTGTGCTTGACTAAAATTTGGTCCAAACTGCCTTCGCTACTCTCCATCTCTCTGTTGGTGTTTCTTCTCTTCAGTTTCATCCCCGTTTGTTCCTCTTCATATTGTCCCATCTTCTCCTTTTCCAGTCTCGTGACATGTTTTACTAGAACCTTGTCTAAACTTTCATTATCTGTGGCACCATTTCCTCCCTTTTTACTTTGGTTAAGTTTCATATTTTCTTTGCCTACTAAATCTCCATCAGTACAAGATGAAATCACTTCCAAATCAGTTGCATGGTCAGAAGTGACGCTTTTGCTCGACTCAGTAATGCAGCAAATTTCACTCAGTTCAATACTTTTTGTATTTCTTGCCTCCTGGACCTCCCTTTCGAGTCTTGACAAGTGTTTCACCAGATACTTATCAAGACTAGGAACCTCTGTAGTTTCATTTACATTTTTCGAATGGCCAATTGTCATTGTACTCACTCTCTCCAAATTCTTGCCACTCATACCAGATACTTTACTTTTCTTTATCCTCGCCTCTTCAATCTCCATCTCAAGCTTTGAAGAATGTTTCACTAGTATACTTCCCAAGTCAGGAACATTAGTGCCCTCTCCCGTTTTTTTCTCAATCATTGAAGAAGGTTTCTGAAGAGTGCTCGGCGAGTTGGAATCTTTTTCACTCAAACTTGAATTCTCAACAATAGAAAGTTTTTCATCATCGGATTTACTATTGACCACCTGCTCACTTCCAACCCGAGCTTTGTTCAACTCAACCCTTTTGGCTTCTAGTAGCTCTCTTTCAAGTCTCGTCAGATGCTTTACCAGAAACTTGTCGAGGCTAGGAAGTTCAGGCTCAGTCTTTTCCTCAATCATGGAAGAATCTTTCTGAGTTGAATTTGTATTATTAACAAGAGAGAGCTTTTCATAGTCCGAATTGCTATCTAAATCTTGTTCACTTCCATCTGCAAGTTTATTTGCCCCCGCCTTTTTGGCTTCTAGTAGCTCTCTTTCAAGTCTCGTCAAGCGCTTCACCAGAAACTTGTCAAGGCTAGGAAGTTCAGCCTCGGCTGCCCTTCTCGTCTGCCCATCTAGATCTGAGTTCCGTGAAGTCCTCCCTCCGTTGGAAATTCTGCTCAAGGCATCAGAAGTCGGCTTCCCAATGTCATCAACAGAAGAGTTAAAAGCACACTCCTTGCTGTTTTCTGCTTCCACTAAAGCCTCATTTAGCCCCGACGTTGCAACTATAGTTGCCAGAGAGGCAAGTTCATCTTCCTTCAAGCATCTAAGCCTATCCAGCATCATCTCAACTAGATTACTCATGCTAAATTTGTCAAGAACCTGTCTCCTCTTGTATTTACTTTTTCTTTCGGCAGCAAATTCCTTATCACAACTTATATCCTGAGAATTAGAACTGTCAGATTGACATCCTGCAGAAAACTCTGACAATTCATGATAATTTTCACCAGTATCTGGAGTCTCACTGACTTTGCGCAACAACTCTCTAAATTCTCCTCTGTTTATTGAAGGGCAATTTGCTAGCTTAATAAAAGCTGCTTTAACTGCAGCAGCTACTTGTTTATCCACCTCAAATGCAGTTTCAAAACTTGCCGATATTGAATGAGAGGTAGATTCTTCTCCTTTTACGGTTTCCATTTTGTAACATTTTTGTGCATGTTCTGGTATATCATTCATGATTACACCGATGGCTGTTGCAGCTTCAAAAGCTTCAGCTGCAGATTTTTCTGCTTTTGACAGCTCCGCTTCTGCATCTTTATTTTCAATCCTATTAAAGAGAAAATAAGTCAGCTGTAAAAGAAAAACGATATATCTCAATCAAACTTCTAGTCCAAAAGAATGCGAGTAGTACCTGGCTGCATTAAGTATACGACACCAAGATGCTTCCACCTTTGCAGCCTTTTGAGCTTCCATTGCTTTCTCTGCAGCTTCTCTTACTGCAATTTTTTCTCTCAAAACTCTGGAGTAATGTGGATTTGAATCCCCAAGAGTCTCATCAAGAGTTGAATTCATTCCATCTACTTCCTGCGTTACGTGCAAGTGTCAAACCTTTTGATAAAGCAAAAACCTTGTCTGCAAAAGAAAAGCATGCATAGATAGCACTACCTGTAGTGATTTTATTTTCTTATTCAAATAATCCACCTTTTTGCGCGGGAACCAATTAAGAGGTGAAGTTCTCCGATGTGGAGGCTTTGTAATTTGTGATGTAAGTTTGTTTAAAGCACTCAAACTTGACTGGAGAACATCTTTTGATCCCTTGTTCTGCAATATACAGAAGCAAAAAAATGAGAAAGAAAGAAAGAAGAAAATTTATTCTAATGCTTGATGAGAATATCATAGTTATGAGAACAATAAAATAAAACCAAATTCAGCATGGAAACTAATAAATTCAACCTGTTTCAAGAAAAAGAACATCCTCGTTCTCTTCTTTATGATCTATCTCAATTACTGCAAAATGTGCAACCTAAGATGCCGATATTGGGTTTTAATTATTCACTTTGACATCTTTTGATCTATGCTTCGACATAACAATTAAATTTTAGAAGGATAAATTGAATGGAAACCTTGTATAACATGTCATTAAATTGACTTGATGAGTTCATTTTAAAGAACTGTGCCACACATTACCAGATCTTTTCAATTACAAATACACTATTCAACATTCATCTTCAAAAACAAGATAAAAAGGTCTACGTATAAATGCATTGCCATTCTTATGTCATACCAATAAACATCTAAGCTTCACTATGCAGATGAACTTAAAACAATAAGCTGGTATAACTGTAGCAGAGATATGAAATGCTGATTTACACAAATATATTCAAAAAAGCACCCGTCACCCCTTTCTATTCCCCCACCCTATATTACATGAGATTTTTGTTTTTATCATGAAAACTCTTTTATTTTGTTGTTTTATTTTTGTACCAGACTATCACTCAAGATACATGCACGACTTGACCAGTGGACAAGATTTTAGGTTCTTTTCTTTTCTTAACAACGTACATTGTAGTCCACCTTACCCAAGGTGCCAAAAGAAGCTACACAATAAATTGAGAATTCCCATTTCTTATACCTCAGAAGACTAATCAGGCTGACCATTTTCTAAATCTTGAAAGCAAAACATAATTCAAGTGTAAAACTCACAAATTACATATAATTAAACCCAATACTATATCGAAAACCTAAAACATCATCAATAAACCATTGAGAAAGATTGAAATGAAATACAGAATTCATTTCAAGAAACCAAGAAAGAGTACCTTCCCTGGCTTGGAAGAAGACATCCCAGACTCTTTTGGACTGTTCTCCTTGTCTAAAAAAGTCTCCTTTCTTTGCTTTTCAATGCAACCCATATCAATACATCCAAGATCCATTTCTCAATATCAATAAAATCAACAAAAGAATTTAACTTTTGAACAGACTGTTTTCCAAGGAATTGGCAACACCCAAAACAAGAATCCCACAAAAATTAGTCGAATTTACGCAGATTTGAATAATCAGTTAGAGAGTAAGAATCAGTGGGTAGAATGGGAGATTTTGCGATTGGTATATTGATATTTGGATAAAGAAAACTCTGGTGATTTGGTTCTTTAAAATGGAAGTATTTCTTTCCTTTTAAAAAAATAAACTATCCGTTGCCGGGGGTTTTATGTATGTAAGTTGTAACGGTCATTTTTCGTTCCAGCGAAGAAAATATTTGTTAATAAGATAATAATCAAGAAGAATTCGCCATGGAACCGTTTCGGCCTTTTCTTTTATATTTTCCTTCTGGTTTATTTATCTTTGAAATGAAAATGGGTGCTTTTATTATGTCAAGATAATTTTTCTTCCAGTTTAAAAATTGAAAAAAAAAAAAATCGGAGAGAATTGTCATTCGATTCGATTGAAATAAGGCAACAAGTCGCAACAACGAAAGAGAAACTCGTTACATTTTAATAGTTTATTTTTTCTTCTATAACCAATCGATATGACATAATATTCGAGTCTTTTCTTTCATGATGATTAGCTAAAAAATTTATATTATTCAAGAAGTGTCATAGTTGATCTCACGTCTAACTGTCTTAAAGAATATTTATTTTATTGTAGGGCCGATAATTTTTTTCCCCGTGCACATCCTTCATTTATATCTTGTGCCTTTGTAGGCATTTATTGAGAGAGACCTCATCGTCATCACTCTACATATTTATATATTTTGACTTAAAACAAATGACTTTATATGTTGTAGTTTCAAAATATATTCAATCAAAGTTATTTATTATCTATAGTAATGTATATTATATAAATGAATAAAACCAAGAAAAATGGATTTTATGGGAGGTAGTATATTACAAAAAGGTCTAGTCGAATACTTTTGAAAAAAAAAATTAATGCTTTTAGTAGGGTAAATAGCACATAACGTCTCCACATTTCATTGTTATTGTGGAAAACGTCATCACCTTTCATTTTTTTGGCATTTTCACCTTTCATTGCGCAAAATGTCATTTTCACCTATTTTCTCAATTAAAAATTATGAAATGACCAATATACCCTTCTCTTTAAATAAAAGAAAAAGAAAAAATAATTGCAATCACAGTCCCCATTTTTTTTTTAAAGTCCAGATAAGTCCCAAATAAATTATTAAAAGGGTAATTAGCACATAATGTCCATATCTTTCACTATTATTGCACAAAACACCCCACCTTTTATTTTATTTTATTTTTACATTTTCACCATTAATTACACATTTAATTGCGCAAACCATCATTTCTATCCATTTTCATTCAATTTCTCAATAAAAAGCTACGAAATGATGAATATACCCTTCCATTTAAAAAAACAGTTAAAGAATTAATTGCAACCATAGTTCCAAATTTTTTTAAAAGTGCAAACAAGTCCATAATAAATTATTTAAAAAAATATTTTTTTAAAAAAAGTACAAACGAGTCCCAAATAAATTATTAAAGAATTAAAAATTAAATTTTATTTATTTATTTAAATATGAGAGTATATTCGTCATTTCACAGTTTTTTATTGAGAAATTAGATGAAAATTGATAGAAATGATGTTTTGCAATTAAATGTGTAATAAGGATGAAATTGTAAAAAAATAAAAGGTATGGACGTTTTTTGCAATAATAGGGAAAGATAGGGACATTATGTACTAATTACCCTTTTAATAATTTATTTGTGACTTATTTGAACTTTTTAAAAAAATTGGGATTGTGATTGCAATTAATTTTTTTCTTTTTCTTTTTGTTTTATTTAAAGAGAAGAGTATATTAGTCATTTTAATAATTTTTAATTAAGAAAATATGTGAAAATGACCTTTTGTGCAATGAAATGTGGAAATAAGGGTGAAAATGCCAAAAAAATGAAAGATATGAACGTTTTCTATAATAACAATTAAGGGTGGGGACGTTATGTGTTAATTACCCATTTTAGTAATATTGATTTTTTTTTTCTTTTCTATTTAGTAATGTTTATATGTAAAATAATGTTTACTTATGATGTCCGTGATATTTATGTATAATATGAATATGCCATATAACAATATTTTAACTTAATGAGAATTTAAAAATCTAGCGCTATGACTATATTTAGAGAGTTTGCATCTATGTTTATTTTTTTGGCATATAAAACTTAGCCCTTGTTTGACAAATATTATTTCAAAACTCTTTTCTACATAATCATTTTTATCCATGCATTCACATAATAAAATATTATGTACGTAAATTCAAAATTTTTCATATTTTTTAACTACACATTCTCAAAAAATGATTATTCAAAACTTCCTTTTACCCAGAATAGATTGTCAAACAGGAGCTTAATAAGATTCTATGAGCAGTTATCGGCCTAGCATGACCCAAGCCCGTTATTAATGCTTAGTAATATTTTATTGAAGAATGTCGAGGGGTTGGTACCGGGTTGTTGAACCATTTTCTTGCCAATTTACCGATGTTGCAGTGGCAATATGTGTTGTTCAATTTTTATTTTATTTTTATTTTTTGTCATCTTTCAACCAAAAATTGCCAAATACCCCTCTGTATAAATTATGTGAACCAAATTCTGTAAGTGTAGCAAGTTATCTGAGAAAAGGTCTTGGATTGGGTCGACGGCATTTTGCACGGCATCATGTCTGTGCATGTAACAAGGTGATTGATGGGATCCGTAATATCGTTGAACTCTTTTCATGCTAGGATGCATGAACATATTCGAGAGGGGGTAAGCGAAAATCTCTTGAATGAATGGCACGCTCTTAACGTAACACGTGGAGGCATGAGTCATAGATGCGCAAGGCTTCGACCGCTTCAGGATGACAATCCTATAGTGGCCCTAGTGCATCGATTGCAAGCATTCTCAAGGAGGCGCGATATTGAGATCTCTTTGGGACGGAGGCGCCAAGGACGTGGGGCTAAGTTCCATAGCCCATTAGGGATAGCATACGAGGAACTAGAAAAGACATGGGATATACCAAATTTTGCATAGGATACGTCGAAGACGATATAGGATATGCCAGAGGTGACATGGGATATGCTTGAGGCGGAGCAGGAGACTCGACACGCTAACTCAAGGCCTGGTGGTTAACATCGTGAAAATATCTCCGACATTATGGCCACCTGAGGTGCCACTAGTTTTGGAGGGTTCTGGTAGTGTCGTACTTGTAAATCTACTTGGGGATCCTCTTCTGCGTCATGATTTGGATGATTGGACCAATGAAGGGTCCCTACTAATTGAGTTTCTTTAGTGTGAATACCATTGGAGCTTGAGCAGTATCTTCGAATTTCTATAAATGTTCCCGCAATCTCTCTCTGATGCTTAATTATTAAAAGTAGAGGTAACGTAAGGCTATAAACAAAATAATAAAAGCATTCCTAAAATAAATTAAATAAAGGGTTAATTTCACTGGCGCTACCCAACTTTATAGTTGGTGTCACCATGGCATCAAACTTAATTTTGTTTCATCATGACCACTGAACTTTATATTTAGTGTCACAATTGCTATCCAATTTAATTTTATTTCATCAAGACTCTTCAATTGCATATAACATTTCACTATGTCCACCCAATTTTATATAATATTTCACAATGACCACTCGACTTCTTTTTATTATTTTTATTAATTTTAAAATAGGTAAAACGGTAATTTTGAATGCTTAAAATAAATTAAATAAATTACTCGTGATTATATAATTGTCTACTTAGAGCATCTCCAATACACTATTTAAACATAAAATGATTTATATTTTAAAGAATTAATTCTTAAAATTATGTTTCAATAGACTTTTTTTATAGTAAAATGCATTCAAAGTATTTTAATTTTAATAGAAAAAAATAATATAATAATTTAAGACTAGATGCTCATCTTTTCAGATGTTTAAGTTTCCTTGAAAGGAACCTTTAATTCTCTAAATATCTAGCAAGGTGGCACGTCACGTGAAACTTGTCAAAACGCTGAAACCTGTGAAGTATACGTATGTTTGAACTTCAGAAATAGTTGACCATTTGGTTTCCTTTCCTGTGTATTTTCCTATGTATATTTGTGCACTTTCCTTTTCCTCTACCCACTGCGGTTCTACATTTCCCCAAAGCTACACCGGCAGCCTCTAGACGAATCAAAATTGCAATTTCCTCGAATCCATATTCTGTTCTACTTTCTGAATCTTCGAATTATTGAAGAAAAAGGCTGTCGGTTATTAGTTTTTTTCCCAGTTTAATTGAACTTGTATGACGAGCGCGTCAGAGCTATTCAACAACAGGAGGTCTCGTTTTGGTCGGAGTTCGAATCCTTTGGACCTCGAACCGGAATTCAACTCTCCAACCCCTCTAGATCGGAATAATCGCCACCACCACCGCCACACAAATAATCACCACCATCACAGTTCTGGCGGCCGCGATCGGCTGGACATTGAAGGGTGCGATCCTTTGCGACGCCTTCCGCGTCAGTCTCGACACGGGTCTTCTAATCGTACTCCGCTTCCACTTCAAGTAAGACCTGTTTAATGCACATTGTCGATTTTTTATATCAGTATTCTTTTATATTGTAGCTTAACTATTAAATTGAAGTAATGGATTTTGACGAATTGAATTGAGCGACCACAAATGAAATTATATATTTTCTTTCTTTTTTCCGAATTTATTCACTTGTTTTTGGTGATTGAAAGATGTGATTAAACGAATTTCGAATGCTTTTTATAGTAATCCATAACTTTTTTTAATGCTCCCTGCCAGATAACACGATATTAAAACAAGATTTCACAAAAACTCGAACAATCAAAAAGTAAATTGCAGAAAATAAAGATTGAACACGAGATTTATTTCGGCCGTTCACCTACAACTTCTAATAATGCCTGAATCTCCCGTTGAGCATCCAAAAATTAGATAATCGCTCCGTTGCACTATATAGCCCAAAAATAGCAACAAAAGTTACTGGTCTTTTCTTCCAACACAAGAGAGAAATACAAGATACTTATCTCTTCGACAATAACTGCATAATAACTGCAGATCTACAAAGAATCACTTAAGAAATCACAACTGTAAGAAACCCCTTATTCTTATAGTAACCACTCAGAAAATACAGATTTCAGAGGCTAAAATGTAATGATCTCAATTTTACAAGTTCATCGATTGAGATGGAAACCCAAAACACAAACCCTAATCGTAAGAAAAAGTAAAAGTAAACTCTCTCAGAAGTCGGAAGAATAATCAATGCCAAGATTAAAATGATACTATGCGTGTATGTATATCTCTCATCAATAATGCCAAAATCAAGGCCAGGAATTGTGCACACGTGTCATCATCTCATTAAAACCGTTCCAACTTATAAAAGCGTGATTCAGTAAAACACGACTTTGGCCAAATTTTGGGAGCAGATCACAGATCACAGGTTCGAGCCTCAACACTTCCGAATGAGTTGCTAAAAGAATATTTATTTGGCAAGAGACAGGTTCCAATTTTCAGCATGTAATATGTTAAAAAAAGGCTGCTTTGAGACAGATACCTAAACATGCCTAATGCCTAGTGCATATCTGAAAAGGACCCGTAAATTGTGTGAATGCGCAGGATGTTCATGCCGGTAAGGAGTATTTACCTCCAAACTTGAGCGTACTGCTGGTTTTCATTCTTCTTTATAATTTTGTAAAATTTCAAATGTTAAAAGATGGATTTGCTGATGCTTTTAGTTGCACAGTTTAGGAGGGCTCGAGTCTTATAAGATCTTCACTATAAAGCCTGTTTCGTAATTTTTTTTGCATACCTGTGTGTCTTAAACTCTTAAGGAGGCTTTCATAAAACTACAAGCTGCAATTGCAACCAAAATCCTTGATTAATCCATGTCCAACCACAAATAAGTGTGTTGGGTGTTGGTTATTTAGTAGCAGGTTAGAAAATTTATTGCTAAGACTAGCTAAACAGAATCGGATTACCTTGGATTGACAATCAGTATGCCGTTCTAAACTGAAGATTCTAATGTCTCCAACCTACTTTATTTTTTTGTTGAGCTCTATTCATGCCTTAAACTTTGATCTTTATGAGTAGTGGAATGAAATATCATAGGTAACAACATGCGGCATAATATTGTACACGACATTTTTCAGAAGTTTTTGGTCTAGTGATGCCATTCGGCAGGAATTTTGGATATGATCCCTTGTTCTACATGGGTAAATTTCATGTGATTTTTTTTTTTAATGTATTTTTGACAATCATATTGGGTTACTCATTCCTGCATGATCCCTGTGTCATAATTTTCTTTCCTTTATAAAACGTATTAACGTTATCAGCTTTGGTCTCCCCCCTGCTTCTTGTGCCAACTAAAACTTCTCTCATGTTTTCTTTTATAATTATCTCACTCAATCTGGTCTTCACGAAACTTTTAAAATTTTTACCTATCTCAAACAAGACCATGTACTCGTTTGCCAGTGAATGCTTTACAATTCTTGTTGTTTTATGGACTTGCTTTCAGTAGTTATCTGTACTGATTAACCCTAGATATTTTGTTTTTTGTGGTTGGTTTTTATCTTTTTGTATCCCTTGCTATATCCCTTCAAGGGTATTACTTGGGTATAATAACTTTCTGATTATCTTGCAAATGGTGAAAATAAGAAGCCGTGCAAATCAAAGATATTTATGTCTGCATTTTAATTGTTTTATAAACTAATTTATATGCTCAGGAACGTGAATCAATTTGGCTTGATCGAGGGATCCACCGCTCTGCTTCCGGAACTGTTAGCAGTGGGAACAGTCGGCTTCCTGGATCTGTACTACTTGCAAGAGAAAGGCTTCTACAAAGGTTGAGAGGTGTCACTGTATCTGGAGACAGGTTGGTATCCTCAACCATGAAGCTTTATTGTACTGTTATTCCCTCTTTCTCCTAGTTTTACTGGTTATCTTGGTTTAACCAATATGAACTTACATAACCAAAAATTGATACTAACTGAATGCAAAACATAAAACTTGGTTGCTAGTTGGTTATGCCATTTGGTGTTCGAACCATGGCAAATACCTAATTATTATTATTTTTTCTTTCTTCTCCTCATCCCTGTTCAGACAGCTAGACTTTGTCCTCAAGTATTATTGTTCTTTTCTTTTCTTCCTTTTTCATTTTGTTTGTCCTCTCTTTTTAGTTCTTTTGGGCCTTCTAAGTATGTCTACGCCAACATCCAGTTAAAATCCTCCTCTCTTTTCTTTTTCTCTCTCTCCTTACCTGTTTTTCCTTCTCTTCCCACAGGAGTGTCCCAACACCACCCAGACGCACAATTACACTGACCAAATTTTTTTTTATTTGTTTTGTATAGCAGTTCCCTTTTTCTGTAAATGAAATAACTCAGTCTTGATTCATACTAACTAAATATAAATCCCACAACTCCCATTCCTTGGGACATATCTTTCTTATATACCTGTAATGATTTTGTTATTTTGATGCTTCAAGTCGAAGGGTACTTTTATTGCAAAATATGGCTTGATAATGGTTTGTGAACAACTATTAACTGTAGTTTTTGTTGTTAAATATGCCATTTGGAGTATTACATTTTTTCTTCTAAATTTCCACCTTCCCAATGTACCTTTCTTGTAAAATATGAGAATAATATTGTGCTTGAAGTGAACTCGTTTCCAAATCTCACCGAAAAGAATGTATCTTGTTATTTAATTTTCTATAGTTCTATACTTGATGCCTAATAAATGCTAGCCTCCTTATTGGATGATTTTAGACTAGTTGATGCTGGAGATTGGGAAACTGAAACTTCCGAGGATTGGCCGGCTTCAATTCCCTCGTCCACTGATTCTGTGACACAACAAATAGGTGAAAGACCTCCAGGACTCACTCAAGAGGCATTGAACTGTTTGCACGTCGATATATATAATGACTCAGATGAAGGTGACAAGCAAGCTATATCTAGGGCGTTAATGGAGTGTAGCATATGCCTAGAGAGTTTTTTGATGGGAGATGAGTTAATATGCTTACCCTGTGGTCATAGGTTTCATATTTGCTGCTTGGAACCCTGGCTGCGGACTTGTGGGGACTGCCCATATTGTCGTAGGGATATAGTTGTAACTACCGATGAGGTTAAAGCCCCAAACTTCTAGACGTTTGAATGGCTTTCATCATTTATGTATTAAGTTTTTCGTTACTATGGTGATTGTTGACAAGTCTCGCAACAAAACTTTTCTGTGTAAATTACGATGTTGTAAAATGTAAGATGTACGTGTTTGAATGATTTTGATCATCCTTTTGTAAATATTTTTTTAAACCTTTGTATAAAGCTTTGATAACCATTGATAATATGTAAATTTTGATGGATATAGAAGATCTTTCGAATCCTATTGAGAACTCGACTATAGATAAGTTATTTGTTGAGAAACTATCCTTTCTTTTGTACCTTTGAGACGATCCTATGGGCAAGTTTCAAGTCGCACGATGTGTATTCACAAATTTATTACTTTTTTTTTTTTTCAATCATTTTAGAATGTTCAGGTGAATTCTTTTCTTTCTACTAGTAGTAACCATGTGTGTTGCACGTCTTATGCATCGAATGAATAATATACATAATATTTTGAACCATAAATATGTCAAATAAAATTTAAAAAATAAAATATGGACACTTGAATATTAGAACGTGAAAATGATTTATAATTTTTTGCTCATCAAAAATATTCAAAATCACAAAATATAAAATATACCTCAGTTAATTAGTCAAAAGTAGCGACACATTTATATGATTAGATCATATATCATTGGAGACATGCAAGCCTCCTCTAATTAACTTATGAAAGCCAGAAGGAGATGATCATACATCATAAAAATAACTGAGAGCAACTTAAAATAAAAAGGTAGTTTTAAATTCATTCACTTAACAATTTTAAGAAAAGACACAAACACACAATTCCCTTTACGGATATCTTGATTTATGTTATGAAAACAATTTTTTGAGAAGAAGAATATGAACGTGAGAGGGAAGACGGTGGGGGAGGGGGAAGTATTTATAAAATGGAGAGTAATATGTAATAAAATTCATACTCAAGAATTATGAGTAGATGGTGGGGGAGGGGGAAGTATTTATACGAAATGAAAATTGAGAGTAATATGTAACAAAATTCATACTCGAGAATTATGAGTAGAGAACTTTCACATAATTTTTCTCACTTATTTCTTTCCTTTGGTCTAAAACTTTCATAATAAAGTATCAATTCAAAGAAAAAAATTCCCCCTTCTTAATTTTCATTTTTTTGTAATTTAATATATATTGAATTTATGGAAGTACATCTTTTACCTTTCCTTTCATAAAATCCAATCAAACTTGTATAGAAAATAATAAATAATAAACGCCATCATAAATGTGATTTTGATTCTAGTTCAAAACTTGTAAATGTGTTATACTATATTTTACATTTATTAGAAAAAGTTTCAAATTTAAAAATAGTAATCAGATCAATAATTTTTAAATGATATGTAATAATTGTAAATTTATGATGTGAGGGTGAATGTTGATATAAGATAAGTTAAAATATAACCTAATGAATGAATTATTTAAAATATTTGTATTATGGATAATGAAATTTTATGAAATCATGTATTTGATTAATAAAAGATTTAAAGATTGCAATTATGGATTGAATTTATGGATTTAAAACCCTTACCATTCCTTTATCCCATGTAATAGAAAAAAAGTTTCAAAATTAAAAACAGTAATCAAATCAATACGTTTCAAATGTTAAATAATAATAGTTATGCCTGCAAGTATAAACACCTAAGTGGACTATATTTTGAAAGTGATTACCTTACATAATTTATAGAAGAATTGTTGGTGAAGATTTGAATTGCAGAGAGATAAGGAACAAAATACTGCACTAAATTTTGGCCATCATCAAGAGTAGTTGGAACTCTCCAGCCCAATCAGCGCTCCATTCATCATAACAATTCCAGAAATCATTCAATGTAAAATAATCTTAAGTCTTCTCTTTCCCACGAATGATGTAATCTATTCAGATTCACAATGTCACTCAGCTCACAAAATCATCAAATAACAAAAGGGACAAATATTCAACAATCATAAATAAAATTTCATAAAATAAAGACTAACCCTACACAGACGTAAGATAAAGTCAAATATTATTAAAGAAATAGATAGGAAAAAAGACAAACTTTGGGTAGCAAATGGGATGGAACAACTGGATTTGTACAATCCAAAAAATATTCAAGGTTTGTATGCATTGAAACCTTGTAAAAAAATCAACACGATGATTCTTCAAACTAAGAAGAGAAAGAAAGATAGAGAGGCAGAGAGAGAGTTTTCACTGGTTATCTCCCCTAGATAGAGGATTCTTAAAAAGAATGAGAAAATACAGAGATCATTCAATGTAAAATAATCTAAGTCTTCTCTTTCCCACTAATGATGTAATCTATTCAGATTCACAATGTCACCCAACTCACAAAATCATCAAATAATAAAAGGGACAAATATTCAACAATCATAAACAAAATTTCATAAAATAAAGACTAACTACAAAGCAGACGTAAGATAAAGTCGAATATTATTAAAGAAATAGAATAGGAAAAAGACACACTTCGGATAACAAATGGGACGGAACGACTGGAGTTGTGCAATCCAAAAAATATTCAAGGTTTGTATGCATTGAAACTTTGTAAAAAATCAACATGACGATTCTTCAAATAGAGAAGAAAGAGAGAGTTTTCACTGGTTATCTCTCCCTAAGACAGATGATTCTCCAGAAAGAATGAGAAAATACAGAGAATATAGAAAGATAAAAATTAAAGGATAAAATAGAGATTACTATTATTTGACGATTGGAAAATAACAACAAATATTTTAAAGATATGTACGGGTAAAAGTGGAAATCAAATATATTTTTAGGTTAGGGTATATTGGTAATATAGCTAAATATGTAAGGGTAAAATTAGTAATCAAAAATTTCTCCTCAATCCCTTGTTCTTATATATTGTAGATTATAGATTATGTTATTAGTCCATTGACATCTATATAAAGATTTGATAACAATTGATAATATGTAAATTTTGATCGACAGATAATCGTTTTAATTCTATTGAGAACTCGATTAGAGATAAGAAATTTGTTGAGAAAATATCTCTTTTTTTTTTTGTCCCTTTAAAACGGTTGTGTGTAAGTTTCAAGTTGTACGATGTACATTCACAAATTTATTATTTTTTTCAAACATTCTAGATTGTTCATACGAAGTCTTTCTCTTTTCTATTACATTATTCAATTCAACCAATTAAAAAATCTGATTTGTACTTGACTTTTTAGCATATATTATGGTTAACCTAATTTGATAATGTCAAAGTAAAACATTTTAGAATACAATAATTAATAGAAAAATATTTAATTAAGGAAAGAAAAAAAAAAAGCGCGTAGATGTCAGCAAAGTACATACGCCGTATCCCTCTCGTCAAACAGCTATACATACAAAAAAAATTCTCGAACTGACATTCATACCGAAAAAATTCTCATCAAAAATTTCAAACTGTTCAATAAAGACCAAGATGTTGCGATCCTGCTGTTATCGGCCATTGGAGAGGTATCTGGGGAGGCGGAGCAGCGACGGATTACTGTGGCATCTTGACCTGAAGCCGCACGCCTCCGGCGACTTCTCGATCGCTGCCGTACAAGCCAATTCCAGCATGGAGGACCAGAGTCAGATCTTCACCTCGCCGTCCACCACCTATGTTGGAGTCTACGATGGCCATGGTGGACCCGAAGCCTCCCGCTTCGTCAACCGCCACCTCTTCCCTTATCTCCATAGTAATAGTTTCGATACAAAATTATACATTTCTTTTGTTGCTTTCGAATGTGTGCGCGTGTGGTTTCTAGATAGGCTTTGCGAATTTCGTTAATATATGGATGTGTATTTGAAGATAATTTGCTATATGTTGCTCAATATTTTGATTTGACATGGTTTTATTTTCTATATGGACACTTAAATTCTGTTTTCTCGTTTAAAAAAAATTGAAAATTGGGCTCCAAATTCTCTTTTACATTGCTGAAGACAAAATTCAAATTGATGGTTTTAAGATTTTAAGCTTTTAGACAAGATGGTTAACATGCATCAACCTTTAGCTAAAATTTATGGTCTCCGAGGATAGAAAATGTAAATGTCTCATTCATGAGCTGCCAGGAGATCCGCTAGTGCTTCTCTTCCCAAACATCTTCTTCTTCTTTTCTCTCTCTCTCTCTGAAATGTGTATATGTGGGATGTTTTGTAGAATTTGAAACTGAGCAAGGGGGCCTATCAGCAGATGTGATAAAGAAGGCATTTTATGCAACGGAAGAGGATTTTACTCGATTAGTGAAGCAATCGTTGCCAGTCAAACCAGAGATTGCTTCAGTTGGATCGTGTTGTATTCTTGGTGCAATTTCAGATGGCGAATTGTACGTAGCAAATTTAGGAGACTCAAGAGCAGTTCTTGGCAGGAGAGGTTTTGATGGGGAGAGGAATTTGGTGGTGGCTGAACGGTTGTCAACTGATCATAATGTTTCATCTGAGAAAGTGAGGAGGGAGGTACAATCACTTCATCCAGATGATTCTTCGATCGTGTTCCAATGCCATGGAGTTTGGAGAATCAAGGGCATAATTCAGGTATTCACGTATACGAACTAACTTACTGATTTGTGCGTTGGAAAGCCAATATGAATCATTTCTAATTTGATTTAAACTGTTGTAAGAATATCTTAGAATCTGAATGAGTGGCTTTTAAGCGGTTGAGGTTATCATATTTCCTAATACCTAGTGCAAAATCTTCAATCTCATTCTTCGTGAAGAAAAGCTGCAATGAGTACCTAGTGTCAAACTTTTACCTTACAAGATATCACACAGATGTCCAGATATGCTGATTTTGAAGGTTGAAAGCTGCGATATTGACAATGAATTGAAAGACCCCCACATTGAAGCCTTAGTTTTATTTATTACAGTTTTAGTTTGGTTATAATACAATGATATACTACTTGTCTATTATACCATCTGATCCGGCCCATCTCTGTGTGGGAAACATGCACCTAGAGTTCCTTACATTCCCTTGTCAGGCCATGCACATTTTGGCTATATTTCTCCTTAACTATTAAGTAGTTGGATGTATTTACTTATGTCAAGATTGCGAAAAGGCATTGTACTGAAGGACATCATTGATACACGGTATAGATAAAACTGGACAGTATGGTGGACAAGATTGTAGTTTTCTTTTTTTTTCCTCCTCCTCTTGGCTCGCCATTTCGTTGGAAGGAAGATATTTCATGTTCGCCAAGGAACCAAGGCAGTCACCTATAGTTTATTTATTGTATTATCCTATTCTATATATCAAGCTTGTTCTGAAGGGTCACATCCTCACTACTCTTCTTGGAGTCACATGCTCTGCCTCTTGGCCCTGTCTCATGCAGCTGTAGTCAAAGTAGCACACCCAGGCTTCTGCTCATGAGATGTACATGAAGATCTTATAAAGCAAAAGTGTTGTGATTCTGGTGAAAGTTTAGTCTGGGGACTATAAATTCCTTCATGTTCATATAAATATAAGGATCTATGTTTATGTTTCTTTTTATAATTAAGAGGTATGGGTGGTGCTTAGAGAGGAATAGAGGGCATCTGCCTCTATTTTGTGTATCCTTTGCTTGTTATCTTCTGTTTACTTTTTATCAATATCCCATCAAAATGTCCTGAAAATGCAACTTTTCTCCGTGCTGCTTTCCAGGTATCGAGATCAATCGGTGATGTTTATCTCAAGAAACCCGAGTTTAACAAAGATCCAATTTTCCGACAATTTGCAAATCCTTTCCCCATGAAGAGACCAGCATTAACAGCTGAACCCTCCATTATAACTAGAAAGCTTAGGCCAGACGATTTGTTTTTAATATTCGCTTCAGATGGCCTCTGGGAACATCTCAGTGACGAAGTAGCAGTTCAAATAGTATTTAAACACCCAAGAGCTGTAAGTACCAAGTACCTCTACCTCTGCAGATATAATTTCAGTTTAGCTGTTTGTAGTTGGGTTCATCTTGTACTTATTTCCGCTTATTTTAATCCATCACTCAGTTTAGGTATTAGCTGTTTCTATAGATTTGCACCTGTGAGATATTCTCATGAAAGGATCTCTCATCATTCTTCATTGAATCTCATGAATTGACGCTATATAAATGTGCACTTTACCTAATATATGTCGCAGCAAATCTCATTCGAGTTCTGCATTGCTTTTTAACAACGTGATAAGAAAAATACATTTTTAGTTGGATGATTAACCAAACATGATGGTTTTTTTTCGGTGAAAAATTTGCAGGGAGTAGCGAAGAGACTGGTAGTAGCTGCACTCGAGGAGGCTAGTAAGAAGAAGCAAATGAGTTGTAAGGACCTTAGTAAGATCGAAAAGGGAATCAGACGTCATTTCCACGATGATATTACTGTGATTGTGATTTATCTTGATCATCACGAAACCTCTTCCAGTTCCAATCACAAAGAAGGTACTCTTGGCTACATCACTGCTCCTGTCGACATTTTCTCCAATAATTTTGATGAAGTTGAAAATTCATCCAACAAGATTTTAACGAGAGTCATATACTGAGAATATTTTTGAATAGAGATGGAGTGGAAAATACAGGTTGCTGTAGATAAATCATAGTAAATGGTGGATGCTGGTGAAAGAAGGTAGATTTTGAAATGTAGACATTACATCAATGGACATTTTTTTCCCTTTGCTACTTTGGTTTGATTTTGGTCCAAGATTTGCTAGTAGAGTATGATCCTGAAAGTTGAAGTTCACCATATTCTGTTCAAGAAAAAGCAATAGTGTGTTTTTGAAGGAAAAAATGCAATAGCAACAATGCAACTAAATGACAACTTTTATAAGACAAAATATGTTCTACCAACTACTAATAGAAATGCAAAAATAAAGAGTTAATAAATGTGTTTACAACTCTTGACATCCTAAAGTAACTAATGTTCTCAACGAACAAACATGGATTAAGGAAAACTACTTAAGGTTGCTTCTTCCGTGATTCATCTCCCAAATCCAACAATCATGCAAATAAAATTTTATTCCCATACCTGTCTTCAAATAAGTAGGAGACTTTCTATGTATGAAAGCTTTCTCTCTTATTGCATTGATTAATGTTGCGATAAAATTTCGCAAGTTGATGGTATCTTGACAAGTAGTAATATGGACATATGTTTAAGTATCGTTGACTCAGAGACTATGCTATTCAATTAAATTCCTACTAACCATAACTTTAACCGAATTAATAGGTTTCGCAAAAATTTTGTGAAGTTATTTTGTGTTCTGTATAAGCAACAAGGGAAAGATTACATATCATTTGTAGTGATCTTTGTATCTCTTAAACTTGAAGTACTATGAACGAAAGAATATAAAATATAAATTGAGCGGTACATGTTATAAATATACAGTAAAAATTTTGCAGATGATGCAGTATCCTCCTCAAAAATGAACTCTATAACCTCAATTAATCTTCTCCATTTTCTGCACTTCTCTTGACTCCAATTACAAGTTCTTTAATCGTTTTCATTCTACCAATTTTCAGAAAATCAATTGAAAAGAATGTTCTTCTCATATGCTACAAAGAAAACTAGTAGGGTCCGTTTGATTGCAAATGTGGAAAATGTGTGGAAAGAAAATGAATTATAGGGAATTGAATTGCCTAGAAATTATTTTACTGAGAATTGTAATTAATTGTATTTGATTGGTATAATTTTCCACATGTAAAATGTTGAAAGTTTGGTGTCCATTTGACTTTATTTTTTATGATAATTTATGATAATTGTCCATGAAAGTGATATTTTTTTCTACCATTGGGTTTACAATTTGTTCCAATTGCAAAAAAAAATAAAAATAAAAAATATAATAAAATAAAATTTAAAAATTTACCATACCGAATATCTTTCGTTTGGCTTTGTTTTGCATAAAAATTATCCATGAAATGGTAAAAAGTTTTTTACCATTGTTGATAGAATTTTTTCCAATTGACAAAAAAAAAAAAGAACTGGTGGGAATTGATTTTCCACCAAGTCAAAGAAAGTGGCACGTGAGAGCCACAACTAAGAAACCAAATTGACTAGAAAAAAAATGCTATCAAACATACAAAAAGTAGAAGTCGGAAAATATTTTTCATTTTCCATGGAAAAAATTGGACTATGAAACATACCCTCATTTCTTCGTAGGAATTTGTGACATGATTCAATTTTCTATGCAGTCACAATATCATATTAACAAAAATCAATTTTCTTTTGACTTAACAAGAAAAAATTCATTCATCTTGTTCTTTTTCGAATGAAAATATCACAAAGAATTTTTTTTGTTCTATATTTTCTTAGTAAATGAAAGTGTATAATATCGAGTTAAGTAATTGAGGTGAGAAACAATTCTATTATGTTACTGGGCCTCGTGGTTGCGGAAAAATTGAGGTGTACGTGTATCTTGCCCTTTTATCTTTATTGCACATACTTTTTTGAATTAATAATTAATAATTTTATTACTTATCTTGTTTTATAATTATATGTTTGTGTTGATTTTATAATATAATATGTATTGGATTTAGATCTTGGAGATCATTTGAAAAAATATCATGACATGATTTTTGAGTTAAAAGACTTTTGTATGTAATATGAATTGCATTATCTGACTAGTGAAAAGTACCGATTGTTCTCTATTAGTTTCTTAAATCTAGTTAATCAGTGGGGTGAATGGGGTTGGATTGGGGTAAGGTAGTGAAAAATATGTTTTTTTTTTATACATTTTTGTTCTTTCAGTTTTACTTTTTATATTTTATTTTTTTTGGATAATTATATTACCTCTACAAATTTTATTTAAGTACACCACAATTTCCTTATTTAGTTAAATATCCTTTAGTAAAATTACATAATTAAAGTTTTAATATACTTTTTAATTAAATAAATTATTGTTACACCACAAATATAAAACCTAATTTCTTTCTTTCTTTTTCCTCAATATCTCATTGCTCATGGCTTTTTCGGCGGCTTTTGCTTTCTACCACGACGACAAGCTAATCCTTTTTCCTCACGATAAATGAATTTCTACTGTATTTAACCACAATTTACTAATGAATTTTTTTCAATTTATTTGTCAAGTTTGGAAATTAACAATCTAGCTTTTTGTTAATTCGAGTGGATTTATTATGAATTTAAAACAATCAAAAGAGTCCAAGTCTATTCTGATTACCCCAATCTTGAGCCTATTCTGATTCAGCAATCTTGAGTTCTATTCTGATTCAGCTCATCAAAAGTGTCATAATTAGGAAGATGACATCTAGGCACTTTCATTTCCGAGTTAACGACTTCTTAAAGCATTCCTTTAGAAATGAATATATATTTTCTTTCCAAAAAAACTAGAATGAGGGAAATGGTTGAGAAAAATAAGAATTAATATTGGGTGATAAGTACATCATTCTTGTTTTCATTTTTTCATTTTTTGTTTTTACTGAATTATAAGTATAATTGTAATTTTGTTTGTGGTGTATTTATTAAAAATATATTTTAATTGTGGTGTGATTATAATTTGATGTAGTAATTAAAATTTGTAGTGGTAATATAATTACATTTTTTTATGGTGGAGAAACTCATTTGACAAAATTGTTCCTTGAAATATTAACAAAATAAGTTCAGTTGCATTCCAACCACAAAATTAACTACCCATTTGAATGGATTCCATCCAAATTTGCACTAATTTGAAATGTTTGTACAAAAATGCAATTTGAGCAAAGATTCGGGATCATTTGCTCCAATTTTCCGTTGATCAAAAGGGCTGGCCATATTTGAGCTTTTCAAATGAATGTGACCCCGGTTTCACGGGGTGCCTTTCTTCTTGATACAAAAAGGGATACCATGCGGCAGTAGTTTTCTCCGTTAGACTACCTTCTACCTTCTTTCGGTCGTTTCGGGACGAAAGAAAATTTGATTACAATTTGAAAGCTTGCAACATAAAATTGAAATGCATTGGAAATAATTTGATCATTGATTGCTTGAAAGTTAGAAATTACAATTCATGAAAGCAGTAAATTACAATGGCTAGTGCAGGGGGCGTATACTAGAAAGTTTGAAAGATATTTTAAGACTAATACCCCCTATAATAACATTCGAAACAAAAACATAAGTGACGAAAGTAGACGTTTAAATACCGAGGAATCATACAAACATATTTCAATTTCCATCTATTTTACAATTGAATTAAAATATTTACAATGTGTGAGTCAAGGGGTTTAAGTAAAGTTGCGGTCCTTGACACCCGGCCTCCTGGCATCGCTCGACCCCGAAAGGCTATTTTGTTAGAGGCGTATTCATGCCTAGAAATATCATTGTTCCTCTTCTTCGAAACATCCACTTGCTGGGACTGGACAAACTATTCAAGGCAGTGATGCATAAATGATAAATGTGAGACGCGCATGAGACCCCAAAGGTTGATGTAAATGTAAAAACAATCGAGATTTGAGGCTTTGGGAGAGCCCAACTTTCGTGCGAAGACAGTATTGAGTGCTGAAAATACTCATTGGTTCTAGTGGATTACAGGTAGCTCGGGTTGATAAAATTGATCGGTTCTACTTGTCAAAAATGATTGCACGTCAATTCAAAAATATTAACTGGACTATACGGTCTGAAGCACCACTTTTCGATTGAATCTGCTCAACAAACATGGCCTTGATCTCGTGCATCAAATACAATTGGAACTTATATTTTTATCCTCTCTTTATGTACCCGATTTATTTAATTCTCTTTTATATTTGTTAGTTTTTTGGGTTTGTGTCTATAATTTAATTCCCAAATTTCTCTCAAAACAGATATTTTTTTCCCCGTCAAGTAGACCACACGCACCCCACTGCTGTGTCTGGCAAAACCCCTTAAACCTGTCTTTATCTGGTTGTGTCTTGCTGCCGTGCCAATGGCGGAAAAACTAGCTCTCCCTCTTCTCCTCCCTAGCCCGCCACCTTCAAAACCCTTCTTCCAAGAGCCCCACCCCACCCCCACTACCCCTGCACCTCCTCTGCTAACCCCTCTACTCCATGATTGCCTCCACCAACGCCAAACCGCCTACACCTCCTCCACTTCTGCTGAACCCCAAAATCCCCCCTCTTTTATCCACCGTACACGCCGCCGAATTGGAAAATACCGTGACCCCAACAAGGGCAAGCCATGGTCTCACAACCGCCTTTCACCTCAAGGTGATTTCATTCTTCAGTCTCTTATTGACCCACAGTTCAACATTGAGAAACTCGAGGAAATATTGCTGAATTTATTTAACTTGTGTGATGAAGAAATGGGTTCTTCGGAATTGCTTATAGAAACAATTTGTTTTGATGTTTTGGGTATAATTAAGGCTCTGGGGTATTACAAGAAATACGACCTGGCTCTGAAAGTGTTTGAATGGATAAGAAATCGTCCGGATTCGGATAAGTTGGTCAATGGGTCTGTTGTGGCTGTGATTATAAGCATGTTGGGGAAAGAAGGCCAGGTTTCGGCGGCTGCTTCTTTGTTTCATAATTTGCATAAAGATGGATTTGGGATTGATGTTTATGCATATACTTCATTGATAGCAGTTTTTGCTAGCAGCAGGAGGTATAGGGAGGCAGTGATGGTTTTCAAGAAAATGGAGGAAGAGGGATGCAAGCCTACTTTGATTACTTACAATGTTATTTTGAATGTATATGGGAAAATGGGTATGCCTTGGAATAAGATCATGACGGTTTTCAAGGGTATGAAGAGCTCGGGTGTTGTCCCGGATGCTTATACATATAATACTATTATAAGTTCTTGTCGGCGGGGGTCTTTGTATGAGGAAGCGAAAGGGATTTTTGAGGAGATGAAATCTGGGGGATATGTTCCGGATAAGGTTACATACAATGCATTGTTGGATGTTTACGGAAAGTCCAGGAGGCCTAATGAGGCCATGGATGTTTTGAGGGAGATGGAGGTTAATGGATTTTCACCCAGCATTGTGACTTACAATTCCTTGATATCTGCTCATGCTAGGGATGGTTTGTTGGAGGTAGCGTTGGAGCTTAAATCTCAGATGATTGAGAAAGGAATTAAGCCCGATGTTTTTACTTATACGACTCTGTTGTCTGGATTTGAGAAAGCCGGGAAGGATGAATCTGCAATGAAGGTTTTTGAGGAAATGAGAAATGCAGGTTGTAACCCAAATATGTGTACTTTTAACGCACTAATCAAGATGTATGGCAACAGGGGAAAGTTCACAGAAATGATGAAGATATTTGATGACATAAAGGCATGTGGTTGCACACCAGATATTGTTACTTGGAATACCCTTCTTGCTGTGTTTGGGCAGAATGGGATGGATACCGAAGTCTTTGGAGTATTTAGGGAAATGAAAAGATCGGGTTTTGTAGCTGAGAGAGACACTTTCAACACCTTAATCAGCGCTTACAGCAGGTGTGGATCTTTTGATCAAGCCATGGCTATTTATAAGAGAATGTTGGAAGCCGGGGTCATTCCAGACCTTTCCACTTATAATGCTGTTTTAGCAGCTCTGGCAAGGGGAGGGCTATGGGAACAGTCAGAGAAAGTGTTTGCTGAAATGAAGGATGGTCGGTGTAAACCAAATGAGCTGACTTATAGTTCCTTGCTTCATTCATATGCTAATGGGAAACAAATTGAGAAAATACACGCTCTTTCTGAAGACATATATTCTGGCAAAATTGAACCACGTGCTGTGCTTTTAAAAACTTTTGTTCTTGTATATAGTAAAATTGATCTTCTAATGGAAACAGAGCGAGCTTTCCTAGAGCTAAAAAGAAGAGGTTCCTTTCCAGATATAACTACTCTCAATGCAATGGTTTCCATATATGGCAGGAGGCAAATGATTGACAAGGCAAATGATATTCTGAGCTTCATCAACAAGAGTGGGTTCACACCTAGTTTGACAACTTACAATAGTTTGATGTACATGTACAGCCGATCAGGAAATTATGAAAGATCCGAAGAAATATTGAGGGATCTTTTGTCGAAAGGAATGAAGCCAGATGCCATTTCATTCAACACTGTGATATATGCTTATTGCAGAAATGGCAGAATGAAGGATGCCTCGCGAGTTCTCCAGGAAATGAGGGAATATGGTATTGTTCCTGATGTTATCACGTACAATACTTTTGTTGCAAGTTATGCTGCTGATGCAATGTTCGTGGAGGCTGTAGATGTGATTCGATACATGATCAAGAATGGCTGCAAACCGAATGAGAGCACATACAACTCCATTGTAGATTGGTTCTGTAAGCTTAATAGGAGTGATGAAGCAATAATGTTCGTAACTAACCTTCGCGAGCTCAATCCCCATGTTTCGAAGGAGGAAGAAAACAGATTATATGAACGATTGAGGATGAAATGACTCATCTCAAGATTTCCGCATTAAGGGATCATCAAGCTTCTGTATGTAGAGATTTTGGAGGCATGTACTTGTTTTTGTAAACAATGGGATTGAGTCTTGACGAGCGCAAAGCAGAACTGGGACAACAAAATATTAGGGTAAAATTTCATCTCCTCAAAACAATGTATTTACATTTTGTGATATTTGATAAAATTTTATAACTTATATTTACACTTATCACGTGTTTACAATAAACAAATAATTTATGGTTAAAGGTCACAAATCATACAATGTTACAATCGGGAAAACACAAATTCTTGGGTCACAATCATGTATTTTAGTCGCAAATCATCATAATTAATAAATAGTTCACCAATTATTTACTAATCATAAATTACCCAACTGATGACAATCACTCAATTAATCGGTCACGATCACTTTTTATTCCACGCCTGCTCCGCCCCATTCCACTCCACCACTCGAATCATTGTTACCACATCAAATTTACAACTCATCACTACCACCACCTACACCTCAAATCCACCTCCACCACCAACGCATCATCACACCATTTGCAATCCTTACAATTTACATCGCCAGGAGCAATTGTGCCAATCCAGAACGAAAACCTCTCTTTCACGCAGACACGCACGCAAAATTGTAGAGGTTCCTCCCTTAGCTTAAACCAACAAACTCACTAAATCCGCCACTCAACGCGTCATTCGTTACCACCAAACTCAAGTGTTCATCGACTACACAAACAAAAGCTGGTTGATGTAGGTTTGCCATGTGCAAGTGATCTCGACACCTCCAGATTTGCAGCCATAAATCAAGCGGTGGCAGGTTAGGGTGAAGTCATCGTGGTGGGCGAGTACGTGCAAGGCGGTGGGGGTACGGGCGATCAGATTACAATGTACAAGTAATCTCAACGCCTCCAAATCTTCAACAACAAATCAAGCGGCGATGGGTCAAAGGTGGGAGTTGTGGTGGCAGACGACTACAAGCTTCAATGGCTAGTGAGGGGGTGAGGTGCGATGGCCATCGAAGGAGTTTAGAGTGAGATTATAGAGTTCTTTTAGAGAGAGTAGAGAGAAATGGTGGATGGATACAGAATGGGGTGGGTATACTAGTTGTCTACAAGTACAATATACGGGTTGTAGTATTTCGAA
>CAIGRP010022148.1:0-37973 GCA_903798385.1 Fraxinus cuspidata | reverse complement strand
AATTCTCAGGCTTCACATCCCCGTGGACGTACCTGCCATTACCTAAGATATTAGCTAAAAACTCATAAATGATACATCTACAAGATGATATCAGTACATCCACAAGGCACACCAAGTGATATTAGGATATAAGAGCAAAAGAAAGTTCGGAACATATTCCAACACATGTAAAAGATTTAAAGAGGAGAGTATACTAAGGTATTCTCCAGTATTGATTCATTGACTGATTTGATACCATTCATTTTATTGTCACTCTTACTTTTCCTCTCTTTAAATCAGTCCCAATACAATACAAGTCTGAAACAACTTTTACACTTCCTAAACTACCCTCTACCAAAAGACGTCAATTATTCAAGCAATCTGTATTAAGAAAAAATAAATCTGGTAATTTAGATATTTAATCAAACATTATAACTAACAAATGATTTGGCAGTAGGCAAAATATTTGGGTTGTAATGTGAAAACCTTTGTGAAAACCTTCACCACAAGACAACCCTCATAACAATAATGATAAGGCTATTTGTTGTATCCAAGAAACAGCACACTGATAAAATGTGAACTTCTTAGGCTATTGTACCAAAGTTGTGGAAAATTGAAAAGTTATCATAGCAACACAAATTATCTTTTGATTTCATTTGGTGAGATCAGCTAAATTAAGCTACACTCGTAATTAATGATCCAAGGCTTGCTCTCTCTCTCAATGATAGTATTCCAGGCAAGACACTTTCCTCATTAACAAGAACAATCACAACTACAACCAAATTGTTTACCATCTGGTTTGGTTGGGGATGATGTAGACGCTTTACATATTTACAATAATTAATATGTTTCACATATATCACCCCCCTTTCTTTTTCTGACTATATGCCACATTTACAAGCAAATACCAAACACTCCCATGTTATTACAATGAAATGAGCAAAAAATGCAAATGTCAGAAATGAAATAAAAAGGAAACTTAAAATTGTTTGCAAAAATTACAGAAGAAATACAACAGGAAGAAAGGGAAAAGAATAAAGGTCAGGTTTGACGAGAGGGGGTGAAAATTGATGAAAGTAAAAGGACGCAGATTAATGCATCACAAATGAAAAATCCATCCAGTGAAAGACTCACCCCTTGGAGTGCATCTTTTCCAATATGGATATTGCTTCAATGCCAATGCATGCCACCATTTCAATGGTCATCCTGAATTTTATGAGCCAAAAGATTTAATTATGCACCGGCAAAATTTGATGAGCATCAACTATTGATATTAAAATCAGATAGCTTAATATCTTTGTTTTCGCTATACTCACGAGTGAGAGTTATTATTCCAAACATCCCACAAGCTAGGTCCAAGCATATCCATGACCTGCAGAAATCAAGTCTCTATTTATGTAACCAAACAATTAGAAATACTGACTCCAAAGTTGAAAAGGGAGTCCTAGGAAAAAAAAGAAAGAGCAACAGTAGCATTAACGTACCATCACATAATAGTCACCTTGTCGGCCTTTGTAGTGCACTCGTGGTACACCATGACTTCCCCCTAGAGTACTGTGCAAATGAGATAATATGAATTAGACACTCAAACATAAATAGTTCAAATTGCTGCAGCATAATATCACAAGGCTTACTTATAAACTTGCCACTCATGAGGTGGTCCGTAGTTACATCCTTTACTATTTCGATGTTCAAATTTTAGAGCCACCTGGGAAGTTCACACACAATTATGTCCCTTCTTTGGAGGAAAAAGCTTGAAAATTTTAAATTTAGCACAAGATGAATGCAGTATACATACTTCTATGGCTCCAGGGCCATTTCTATCACTACTGATACCGCCAGAGATTCGGCGACCAACACACACTTGCCCAAAACCTCCCTTTCCAAGTTTTCTCTCAATCCTGTACATCGGCGAACTACCAACCTGAACCTGTATTAATGGAAACATAGAACTCAATTAATCTCAATACAGACATCCAAATTCCCAAATATATTAGAAGGTTAGTCCGACATTATTTCTATGGGGAATAATTGACAGTTGTCTATAGTAAGAATACTTTCCCTAAAGCCCACAAAAACACTTTTAATCAGCTCAATATAAACGTTTTTCAATTTAACCATCCTACTTAACCACAAAGGGAAATGCCGTGATAACTTCAGATCTGTTGAACCTCGAGAACTCAATCGTTTCAATAGATGAGCCCACAAGTCTGAGTTGATAACTATCCTAGGCATTTCTAATAATTGTATGCCAAGCATATCATCATGAGTGGTGATAAAACAAGAGCGCGTGGAAGAATGTGCAGTTGAGAAATTACAGTGGATGCTTAAAGAAAAGGCAATACTTTCTCAAACTTTCAAAGAAAAGGGGAAAAAAGGAAAAAGACAAAAAACAAACATATTAATAAATACCAAGAATGCAATTCAGATAGCGCCGATAAACGCAAACCATTAGGGACATATCCGGCCCTAAAAAACCAATCAACTTGATAAGAACAAATTGGCTCACCAAGCAAGTTCCACATGAAATTCAAGTAATTTTACTCATGTAAGTAAGAATTTAAGCATTGGAGTTAGCAATTAGAATCTGCACGTCATTTTGGAAATATTTACATTTTAAACTCCTACCAAAATCTAATAACCTATATGAGGGTTATAAAATATATGGGACTGTAACTTAAGGTTGTGCGACATCAAAAAAGGAAAGAATAGGTACATGGTGAAACCTAGATATTTTGCAAACACCATAATATCCAGCATGAAAACTTTGCATACAACTTTCTTAAAATGAATTTTGTATGTTGGTACAAATTAACGCTCATTCTCATTTTCGCTTTTAAATTCTTCAAAAAGAAAAGACATTTTTAATTAGTGACAGTTTTAAATTATTAAAGAGAGGCTGCAGAGGATTATTAAGACACACTAGTGCCAAGATGATGGGTGCAGACACCCAAAGGTCCAAAACAGAAGAATGGCTGCAACAAGTTTCTCATGTCAATTTCAGGTGATGAGCTAAATTTGTTTAAAGTGCTGAATGGAAGAGAAGCTATAAGACAGTGATATATCATACAAGAATTGTTTAATTGTCAATTTTACCACATGACTATAACTAACATGATCAATATATGTTGAGTCATAAGAGCTCTAAAACAAGAGATCAGTTAACTCCCAAATTTTGAGAAATTCAATAAACTAATTGAAAAATCTCCTTGGAAGAAGCTACCTACTATTAAACAACTAAGGGAGGTCAAAAGCGAAGGAAAGAGAGAGCATTTTGTAGTTCGGACTAAACACAAGAGTTTGCTTTTGATGCAGCAGATGAATAGAACAATAAGACAAGCCTTTAGACACAACAAATGATCTTTGTGGTCTGCATCTCAGAATCTCTAAAACTCAAGCTCTCTACGTCACACCACCACAAGCCGCTAGACAAAACCAAAGATCTTTGCCTTCAGCATCCCAGAATTAATATAATGGAAGCTCTCTGTCCCAAATCAGCCAACTGATCACATCTATCTTATGAGTAGCACATGCCATGACAAGAAATCATAAACAGAATACAACATGTGAGCACAATCTACAGGTGTCAATTTTGGATACATGGTTCTATAATAACAAAAAGCCAGATGTTACTCACATTTTGGTTTTACCACTCTGTCATGGCTGGCACTTTTTCTGATACATTTTTAATAGAATAGAGAGACAATAAATACCTAGGTTGACAATTAAATGTTACTGGAGTGACATTTCAACCATACGGTCACATTGACAATTAAAAAAATTAATATTAATCATACTTTTCAATCGGTATAATACAACAGCAGGCAGAGAAATTATTTGTTATATCCATTCACAAAATAACATTACGCTACTTTATCCAACATTCAGGTCATCATTCAATGCTCTATGTCTAGCAATTTCATTCTGAGCAAGAAATTTGAAACTTCATAATACTAAATTTATCCAGCAGTAGTTTAAAGCAGATTCCAAACAATTATCCAAAAATGAAATGCATATATAAACAAATTGTAAAATCTCTCCTTATCACACATAAAGATTCAACCTTTAAATTCCACATCACAATCTTATGAATGGAATATGCACAAGAAACGAAAACATGCAACCCAAAACATAAAATTATAGCACCCAAAAACCCTCTTTGTTTTATATTATCTGAATACACGTGCAATACAAAAATCTGAAAAATATAGCACCCCAAATGATCTTATATATGTAAATGCATAAAGAATATACGAGACAATATTCTCACCCTTTCGGGAAGAGGAGCAGATGCTGATTCGTCAGCATTAGCCTTTTCGGCACCGCCACTACCATACTCATCCATCGGCCTCTCTCCCACCTGTTCTCTCCTTTCTGGTTGCTCCAAAACCCTCTCCTCCCGCTCTGGAACCTCCCTAATCTCGTTCGCCGCTGCTGGTGCAGCAACTATGTTGTCATCAACCGGAGCCGCAACAGCTGCAGCCGCCGCCGTCCTCCTCCTTGTTCTCGTCGCAATTGCCGCGTTCTCCTCAATCGCCTCACTATTATGATTATTCTGATTCTGATTATTATAGTCTTCGTTGTTTGGTACTGGCTGGGGCTCCCCTCTCCTGCCTCTGCGCACTCCACCACGCAGCACCGGCATCGTTCATCCTCCAATTACCATACCCTTTTCACCTATTGAAAATTATTCACCAAGAGATCAAAAACCAAATATCCCAATAAACACGTAAGCGCTATCTATCTATATATCACTTTCTTGGGCACTACAGTAACTATAAAAATTACAATATTAACAATGGGGCAAAAGCATACCAAGAATTCGAATTGAATTGAACTGAAAAAACAACAGATGATCGGTAAATGTGCGGAGAAAATTGAACAAAATCAGCTTCAGATCGTTAGGGTTCTCAGATAAGTAACAAAAAAAAATTAGGGATCTGTAGACAGAGAGTAATCGAATTTTATTACGATTATTTTAGCTGTACTCTGCAAGAAAAACTCGAAAAGGAGAAAGGTTTCTCATTTGGAAGTAGGATTTTTTCGACCGTTGATAATGAAGAAATGACGGTGGAGATGTGTTAATGGAATAAAACGGGATTTAAATGAGAAAGAAAGAAAAAAAAAAAAAGTAGGCTTCTTCCATTCCACTGGCATTAATTATTTTAGTTTTGACTTGGCAAGTCCAAAAAAGGCACAGGGATAAAAGGTCAAATGATTCATCTTGTATGTAAGTAAAATAATGGAAAATTTGTAGTAGCGGTAGGGACCCTCAAGTCCACAACCTTTCGTCTCCATCTGCACAACCACAACTCCAAAAAATGGGGGCTCAAATATTTCTGCATAGTTGCTACGATAGACTTATTCAAGCTTTGTAGCATAATCTGCCTTAACTTCTCTATAGGTTTCAAATGAAAATTTGAAAGTAAGCTACAAATTAGTATTGATTCAAAGTTGCCAAATATTTTTCTAGAATTCCTTTCCAAAATGTTGCATTTAATAGTTTCATATGGAATTATACTGGCCAATGGATAAATTCCTAAAATGGCAATTCAATTTGCCACTTAAAATGAGGTTTCTTCATATATAGAGGTTGAAAGGCACTTTAGTTTTGTTGGGGCATGTTGTGAGGTTGGGAAGTTAATGAAGTTCAAATCAATTGTCTCTAAATTTTGTCTCCATAGTTATCCCGCAAATAAAAATTAGACATGTCATTACAATTTTACACATAATCAAATTTTAATTTAAACCCATTAAAATTAAAATCTATTTTGAGGATTAATTTAAAATTTGATTATACGTAAAATTTCGGTGATGTGTTTAGTTTTTATTGATAGGATCACAAGTATGTCTGTAAATGAATCGAATATGGACTGAATCTACTTATATTCGATCCAATCCGATTCGATAATTCAACGAATATTTGATTGTTAAATCCATATCCGATTTGCTATGTTATTGGATATTTGATTAGGAAAAAAAATCAACGTTGGAATCAACTTTTTTTTTTTTTTTCAATTTTTTCAATTCTTAAACGAGTTCTCATGTTATGAATTTGACGACTTTATATTCTAAATTTAATTATTGTAGTGACAAATAAAATGTCATAAAAATATTTTACCGACTCAATTATTTATAACAAATCGGATTGGATTGTTATTGGATCGGATCGGATTGAACTATATCCATATTTGATCCATTTGGTTAACGAATTATCGGATTCGTATCTTGATGGAATTACCGAATTGAGACCATAAATCAATTTTCCATTAATTTCATCGGATTCGGATTGGATATGGATCAAAACCCAATCTATTAACAGTCACAATGACAAGAGTAAGCAAATTGGGATAGGAGGAGAAGGAATGAAGGTGGTAGGAAGCGGCTGATATAACCCCCCCCAAATATAGGACTTAATTGAGAAGTTTAGAAGGCCTAAAAATCAAGATGAGAATTCTTAAGAACGAATATTCACTTGGTTGGGAAAATGGTTAGTTTGGGAAAAATATAATCACAAATAGAAATGTATCATTCGTTGAAAGTAAAGGGCCGTTCTCTTTACTATTTTCAAGCCGTTGTCTGAAAATGCGTTTTCTTTCCCATTTTCAAAAACGCATTTTTGAAACAAATTAAAAATTTACAAAGAAAACCAAAACGACAAATTTGTCTTTTGAGTGTTTTCAATTATAATCAAGTCAGAATTTTCAAAATACGTTTTGGGTGTTTTCAAAACAATTTTTCAAAATATAAAAAAGAACACATTTTCAACAATTTCAAAATGGACACTCAAAATACAAAACTCAAAATGAATTCAAAATTCAAAACACAAAGAGAACAGTCCCTAAGCTTTCGATAACATAGTTTTACAATAAACGGAAAAGTTGTTTGGGCCAAACCTTGAGAGAATTAAATGAACAATAGCAATTCCTTGATTTAATTTTTTTTTTTTTTTTATGATAAGTCTTATTTCGCTTTGATTATTATTTTGGACCTTTAAATAATTAAGGTAGCATTTTAAATTAAAAAATCATTTAATTGAACATGACTAAAAAAAACCTTATTCAATGGTACACCACCAAGTCCAAGACTTCGTTTCTAATGAATATTTACAATAAATAAATGTTAGAACGTGGTGTCCTATTGGGGGAATGCCAGCGGGCCCGGTATCGAGGGGTGTCATTTGTGCATTATGGACACCTATGGATTATGCTATGTACACATAGCATAATCCCATAAGATTTACAAGTACTATTCATTTATTTATCGCTCATTTCTATTTGTTTGTAAACATTGGTCATACATACGCTAAGTTTTGCATCCAATATTATTTCATAGGGATGAATAAAGATTGTTGACCTAAAAATGGTAGGTATCACTAGGGATGGCAAAAAAGCTCGTCGGCTCGGGCTTGGCTCGACCTAGCAGAGGCTCGGGCCAAGCCCCATTTTGGGGCGTCGGCTCGAGCGGGCTCGACTCGGGCTCGTTACCGGCCCGTGACTAAATAATATATACAAAAAAAATTAAAAAAATTTTAAGTTTAAATGTATTTTTTATATATTAATATTTAGTCATTATTTATAACACGTATAAATTGCACACTTTTTAAATACATTGTAAAAAATTATAAATTTATAACGAATTTAAAAAAAAAATACACCCGGTTGGGCCCGCTAAGGCTCGAGCCAAAAGCTCGGGTCGAGCCTTAGTTTTTTGGCCGAGCTTTTGCTCGGCTCGATCCCAAAAAAGCTCGGATCTGTTTTGCTTGAGCAGAGTCTGAGTTTTGAGTTTCGGCTTGTGGCTCGACTCGTTAATATGGCTAGGTGTCATAGATGCCAAAAAGTAATAATGGTATATTTTTAAGTAGTAATTTCCTTTTTTTAAAAAATAAAAATAAAAAAATTTGAAAAAAGTATTCATATTTTTCGGGAAAAACAATGGAATAATATGTCAAAGAGAGCACAACAACATCAAAATTGAAGTCGAGGTGTAACCAGCAGCAAAGGTCAATTTCGATCAAGTTCTTTTTCTCTATATTATTATTTTTTGCATCGACCTAAACTTTCTAAATGTCATTTTATACCATCAATTTCTTCCTATAAAAGCATGATTCTCATAATCAAATTATATTAGTAATCCCTAATATTTATCTTTTACATTTTTATAACTGAAATGTGTAACGACTCATATTATGCCCGCCATTTATCGTAACCCCATAGGAAATGTCAATTCTAAGTTCAATGGAAAATTGGCATTACGATGTGGGAAGAAGGGATGCGACATAAGCAAGCATCAATTCCTCATCTGCTGCAACGTATTTTTTGTACTTCTGGTTTTTTGGATTTGTGGATGTTATTCTTATATTTAGGAAATTTCGTAGATCAAGGTAATTTTACTTGATCTAATAATCTTTGAGGACATGCTCAGTTAGCTACTCAGCCAGTTATCTAATTTGGGACGCACTTGAATGTCCGTCAAACTGAAAAAAGAATAAGAACAAAAAAGTACGATTAACTTCAATTAATTTATATAGATACTTTATGTGAGGTGGAACACTTAAATCCATATGGCACATGAGTATTTGTGGCACATGAGTATTTGTCTTGAGCACTTTGAAATGATTGTGCTAGTTAATGTGTATTATAGACCATAGATTAAAAATATGATTGGATTTAAACTTGTGATCAATTATCCAACTAATCACGTCTCTTTCATTGTACAATATTCGAATTTAAATTCAAATGGTTCGTTAGCTCTATAATTATAAGACTCATTCACTTGGACTTGACATAACAAAATAGAGAAAGCATACAAAGGTAACCAAGTGTAAGAAGTTCATATTTCCGGCGAAATTCTTAGTGGCTTCCGGCGAATTCATTTCTCGATATATTCATTGCCATTCCTATAGACGATGGTGCATGATCCGTTGTGACAAAAATCTAAGCTCATTGTCATAGACACTCTATTAGTGGTGTTGAAGAAACTTTGGGTCTATTGGTTCGGTTTTACATTTTAAGAGTTTATATTTCCGCATTGTAGTTGTAATAATCATTTGTTCAGTACATTTTAAACTCTACAAATGGTATCAGAGCTTAGGCTAGTGGTATAAAGTGTTAAAACAACATGAAAATCGGATTGGAAGTCAAAGGGGTTCGGGTTTGGTCGAAAACTAGTAAACCCGAATCTTTAAACTCATTTTTCAGCAAAACCACGCAGATGGTGGACGAACGTCGACCACCACCAGACTCTAGACAACAAGCAGAAGCTACCAGTGCCCAGTGTGAGACACATGCGTTGACAATGAAGGTGGAGCGTGAGAACACGTGCAGAGGACAAATCTAGCGTGTGACAACCAATTGGCCGAAGGTGAAAAAAGACAGTTTGTTCCTTGAGAAACTTTTGACCTCCTAGTGTTGTTAGGTTTTTGTTTGGTGCACTGTGGAAGCGTATATAGCCTCAGGCAGAAAGGTGAAATGGAGAAAGCTTTTATATGGGCAGCTCGGTGGTATTTCCTGGGGTTGTAACATCTATTGGATAACTTAGAATAGTTACCGGAGGTCGTAGATCGATAAAGACTCGTATCTCTTCTTGAAATACGAACCAACATATTGGTTCGCTCGGTTTAAGCATTCTAACACCTTCTCGAATTTACAATTTTGACTATGTTATCAACGTTGTTTCATCTAGAAAAGTAATTTATACATAAATTGGTTTGAGCTTGCATTTGTGTGTGGGCAAATTGGTTAAGTAAAATTTTTTCAAAAATATTATTTTCCTACCATGGCCTCTCGAGTTGGAATTGGCGCAATTCAATGGTAAGGAAGATTATTGTATTTGGAAGCAAAAAATGAAAGTTATTTTAATCTAACAAAAAGTTTCTAAAGCTCTTGACGACCCAAAAAAATATCTTGATGCATTAAAAGCTAAACTAGATGAAATTACTGAGATGGATGAAATTGTACATAATTTGATTATATTGCATTTATCTGATGATGAGTTGGGACAAATCGAATAACATAAGACTGTCAAATTGTTGTGGGAAGCACTTGACAAGCTATTTGTGGAAAAATATCTTCCAAACAAAATATATTTACTTAAAAAACATTTTAGTTTTAAGTTGGACTCGGGAAAGGATCTTGAATCCAATTTGGGTGACTTTAACAGACTCGTCAAGTGTTTGGTCCACAACGATAAGAAATTTGATGATGAGTATTTAGCGGTTATACTTTTAAATGTTACACCCGAATCCTATAGAGATATTAGGAACGCTTTCACATATACTAGGGACACTTTAACCCAAGATATTTTGACTGATGCTTTGAGGGCTAGGGAGCTAGAGTTTAAGAAAGAGTTGAAGGGTAGCTTGAGAAAAGAGAATTTTTTTGTTAGAGGGAAAATGAGGCGAGGGATTACTACTTTCAAAATAAGAAGGACATGGAAATCGAAGTGCAGGTCCAAGTCTAGAGATAAGAGTGATAAGAAATGCTGTCATTGTGTAAGTTAGGGCACTTCAAGATAGACTATAATGACCTTAAGAAGAAATATAGACCGCAGTAGAGGGATGAACATAATTAGTTGCTGTAGGTGATTCTCTTTATTGTCTACATGTTATGATAGTTTCAGGAGATTTTGATACTGATGTAGATCATGCCCGTGACAACATATATGTCATGAATGTTTCTAATATTGATTTTGATATTGAGTGGATTTTAAACTCAGATGCCACCGTTCATATGTGCCATGTTTAGTCTTGGTTCTGTAACTATAGAGATGTGAATCCTAGGAACATATACTTGGAGATAATCATACACACAATGTGGAGGGAGTAGGTGATATTGCTATTAGGATGCATGATGGTATTATTAGACCCCTTAGAGGTGTTAGGTTTGTCTCGGGGCCTGTGAAGGAATCTTATTTCCTTAGGCACTCTAGAAGAAGAAGGTTATAAGTTCAGATATCATGTTGGTACTTTAAAGATTTGTAAATAGTCTCAAGTGGTTATGAAAGGTCTCAAGAGAAATGGGTTATATGTCCTTCAAGATGAAGCCTTAGGTAGCAAAGAGTCATTATTATCTCCTGTCTCTGAAGATAGATCAGATTTTTGGCGCAAGAGGATGTGACACATTGGGAACAAGGGGTTGAAATATCTTAGTGACCAGAACTTACTTGGTAAGGATAGTGTTACACCTTTAAGTTTTTGCGAGATATGTGTTCTAGGAAAGTCACACAGGGTTAGCTCTGGGACATCACAGGGTTAGCTTTGGGATAGGTAAACACAATACTAAGAGGCTGTTGGACTGCATTCATACAGATTTGTAGGGTCCAGAAAAAAATCTCACACATAGAGGAAACATATTTTTTATGTCCATTGTTGATGACCACTCAAGGAAAGTTTAGGCGTATCTCCTTAAATCCAAATCTGAAACTTTTAGTAAGTTTAACTTATGGCTTGCATTTGTTGAAAATAAAGTGGGAAAGGGTGGGAAGACTCTTAGGACGGACAATGGTTTAGAGTTTTGCAACTTAGAATTTGATAGTTTCTACAAGGAAAAAGGAAAAATGAGGTATAAGACTGTGAGATATACCCCCAACAAAATGGGGGTGGTGGAGAGGATAAATCGAATTGATAAAGTTAGATGTATGATGATTTGTCCAGGATTGTCTAACGGTTTCTAGGGTGAAGCCGTGTTTACTGTTGCCTATTTGATAAATAGGTTGCTTTCTAGTTCTGTTAACTTCAAGACTCCCCAAGAGTTGTGGTCTGGAGAACCCCAGATTTGTCATACATTAGAGTGTTTGGTTGTGCGTCTTATGCACATTAGGTTGAGGGCATTTTGGACCATAGGGCTACTAAGTGTGTTATGTTAGGTTATCCAAATTGAGTGAAAGGATATAGACTGTGGGTTAGACTGTGGGTTTTAGGTGTGAATGACATTAAATTATTAACAGTAGAGATGTGAAGTTTAATAAACTTGATATGCGTTGCCTGAAAAACATAGACAATCAGAACAAACAGTCAGAGAATGGGAATCTTCTACTGGAAAGAAGATGGAGTTTGAGGTGAAGAGATTAGCTGATCATCCAAAGGATAGTGAAATCCAACATCAAGAAGAATCTGATCAAGAAGCGGTGATAGAACAACTAGAACTTCAAATTCCTAAAACTGTTATCCCTAATCAAGAAATATCTGTAGTACTAATTTGGATGATTACCAATTAGTGATGGATATAGAGAGAAGATAAGTGAAACCCAATATAAAATACACTTCTTCAAATTTGATGGAATTTGTGCTAGTTTCAGGTGAAACCTTGGAATCAGTTGAACCAGCTTCAGTTGAGGAAGCGTATCACCTGTAAAAATTTTGAAAATTGGATGGAAAAAGGCTATGAGAGAGGAGATACAGTCTTTAAACAAAAATGAGACTTGGACGTTGGTTGAAAAACTAAAGAATCGAAAGGTAGTCCATTGTAAATGTTTCTACAAGTTAAGAAAATAAGTAGGACCTAAAGACGTTTTGACATAAAAAGTTAGGTCGATTGAGAAGGGATTTACTCAAAAATAGGGGATAGACTATAATGAAGTGTTCTCACTGATCATTAAATATAAAACTATTAGGATAGTCTTAACTTTAGTTGTCCAGTATGATTGGAAGTTGGAACAACTAGATGTTAATACGACTTATTCATGGGAAGTTGGATGAATTGATTTACATGTCTCAACCTCAAGGGTTCGAGGTGAGGGGAAAATCAGAACTTGTGTGTTTTCTTATAAATTCCTTGAGTGGTCTTAAGCAAAGTTCTAAGAAATGGTATAAAAAATTTGATACCTATATGCTTAAAATTGGTTTTAAGAGGAGTGAATTTGATTTATGTTTGTATTTTAATAACTTTAAAGTAGGTTGTGAAATTTATTTATTGTTATATGTGAATGACATGTTTCTTGCTACTCTAGTAAAATTGAAATCATAAAGATGAAAAAGGTTTATAAAATTGGAATTTGACATGAAAGATTTAAGAGAGGCAATAAAAATTCTTGGCATGGTTATTAAAAGGAATATGGCTAATAATATGATTATTAATCAAGAGTCTTATTTGGATAAAGTGATGACCAAATTTGGTATGAAATTTGCTAAGTCTGTCAATGTACCATTAGCTACACATATGAATTTGTCATTTGCACCATGACCTAAAACTGAAGTAGAATTGCACAAAATCAGTAACGTTCCCTACGCTAATGCAATTGGGTCTGTGATGTATTCTATGATTACCACACTGAACCTTGTATATGAAGTTAGTTTCTTCAGTAGGTTTATGTCTAACCCAGGTAAGCCTCGTTGGACTGCACTTAAATGGCTGTTAAGATACCTGGCTAGAACCTTAAAAAGGAGGTTAGTGTTTAAAAAGGAAAGTGATAAGTTAAAACTAAAAGGCTATGTAGATTTCGACTTTAATGGGAATAAAGATCAGAGTAAATATACCACTTCATACTTCTTCAGTTTAGGTGATAATTGTACCAATTGAAAATCATAGTTGCAATCTATAGTTACACTCTCTAGCACAGAATCAGAATATGTTACATTATCTGAAGTTGTAAAAAAAAAGCATTTGGCTGAAAGGCCTTATATGTGAATTAAACTTTTTGAATGAAAATGCTATGGTTTTGTTTGATAGTCAAAATTCATTGATGTTGTGTAAAAATCCTTTTTATCATGAACATTTTAAGCATATTGAGGTGAAGTATCACTTCATTAGGGAGAAGTTAGATTCTGATGATTTTATTTTACTTAAAATTGCAACTGATGATAACCTTTCAGATGTTTGAACAAAAATACTTGCGGTTGATGAGTTCAACAAATGTTTATAAATATTGATAATGTTTAATTGTTGTGAAGGTACTGAATTGGAGTGAGTGATGATGATGAAATAAGACCACACTAATGGATAGCACTTATAATTGGGAAATTTGACTGTGGATTATATGTGATCCAAGGTGAATATTTGTGAGGTAGATCACTTAAATCCACTTGGCACGTAAGTATTTGTCTTGAGCACTTTGACAGGATTGGGTAGTTGATGTGTATTAAGAACCAAATATTAAATCCAATGGCTTGTGGCTAATTACCCTACTAGTCATGTCTCTTTTATAGTACAATATTTGAATTTGAATTCAGATGGTTTGACTCTATAATTACAAGGTTCCTTCACTTGTTTCACTTGGACTTGACATAACAAAAGATAGAAAGCATAGAAAGGTAAACAAGTAGGAGAAGTTCATATCTCCGACGAAATTCTTGGTGGCTTCCGGCGAATTCATTTCTCGGTATATTCATTGCCATTCCCGTGGACGACGGTACATGATCCGGTGTGATAAAAATTCAAACTCATCATATAACACTCCATTAGTGGTGTTGAAGAAGCTTTGGGTCCATCGGTTCGATTTTACACTTTGAGAGTTTATGTTTCCGCATTGTAGTTGTAATTATCAATTTGTTCACTACATTTTTTAAACTCTACACTCTACAACAAAGAAACATCCCAAAATATGAATAAAATATCAGACATCAAAATTCGAAATTCGGTACCTTTAGGACTTACAAAGTTACAGAACATCATCAGAAAATTCAATGTGACATAATTTCTTGGGGATTTTGTTACATATACATATGGATTTATATAATGGATTACACAGTACCACATGATACTCTATCATTTGCCAATTTAAAGTACAATCAACTTTTTCATCCCATATTTTCCATCCACATCATCTTTGGTAACTGTTTATGTACATTTTTAATATACAAGTAGCAAAATCCAATTTCATGGTCTACCATGTCCTTCTCTTGTGTACTAGCAGTCTTGAGTTTTTGTGTCTACTCCTTAAGCATGTTGATTACCGTCATTATACCCAAAACCTTGACTTAGTGTTTAATAAGCAGAAAGTTTAAGATTGACTTTTTTTCCCATCTAGTACTCTCTCTGTCTATCATCACAACTTTTGAAATTAAAAAAGAACAAAAATGAAAAAGCTTCCATGCAACTTAAGCCGTCTAGCATTGTTGAAGTTGCAACTTACACAAGAAGAAGATCACATGATACTGCCCTACCCTGCCTTTGCAGCCCAGTGGCACCGGTGTAGTTCATCTAGGATACAGTTTTATTATTCTAACTTTGAAAAAATTATTTTTTCAAGCATCAACTAAGACCCAATAGAATTCTCTCCTTAATCTATCATGATATGTAGCACAAGTAATGTTTAAACAAAATACACTTAAATTGATAAGTAAGATGCTTCACTTCTCTATGGAAGGCTTCCTCTTTATCCACAACCTGGAGTCATGCCACAAATTGATTACTGCGTTAGTCATCACCGCCACTTGTTGCAAGCATTTCCGTCTTCTTCCTTACAACCATGCCCAAATATGTGTATCAAAATGATTTGAGCTGTTAACATCAAAATGACAATGAATGCTTTCCACGGAATCAATTATAGAAAGTCTGATCAACATCAAAGAAATATATTACTTTAATAAACAAAACCAAATGAGCATCAAACTAATATATATGTTGTGAATGACTAATGAACATCGTGTGGCATGATACATGTGACATTTGATAACTAAAATCATAACATCATAGCATGTTGCACTACATGGTACATATCGTGAAGAACAAAAATTATTTGGGCTTGTTTGAGCCCCATTTTTTTGGTGTGGAATACATTTAAAATAGTAGATTAATGAAAAATGTGTGGTTAAAAATGAAGGAAAATTTTTTGGGTTGTGTGTAATATTATTTTATTAAAGAATATGTTGTTGAAAAGAAGAGAGAAATATATTTTGAAAAAAATGAGATTCAAACAAAGGCTAAATTTATGATTCTAGAAATATGAACCGCTAAATATGGTCTAATGGAGTGCATTACATCGCTTCCTCTCGAAATGTTGCACGTGTAAGGTACATCACTAGGTATAATACATTGAACATTTAGAAAGAGAGAAAACTATTGGCTTAGCATTTGTATCGATACATAATGTGAACACACATGGGACGTGACATAGTCACGTTGTAGTGAAATCAAGGTGGGGAAACATAATATTCAGCATGTACGATTCTAAAAATGGAATTCGATATATGAAACTGAATATGTCATAGAGCTGGCATAACAATACTTCCATAAAAAAATGTAACGCGACTAATGAACATCGCATGGTGTGACATGTGACAATTAATAACAAAAAATCTATAGTAGGCTGCATTACGTGATATATAGTGTGAAACAAAAATAGTTCAAATTCTTAACTCTTGAATGAAATATGGAATATGGTCTAATGGACTATAGTATATAGTGTCTGTTAAAGATATTACATGTGTACGGAACATCACTTGGCTTGTTTTGACAAACACTAAATAGATTTATTTATTTATTTGAGAAAATGAGTTTTAAAAATAGTAATTTTTGGATACTGTGTGGTTAGTGTTGTTAAAAAGTCATAAAATATTTTAGTTTATGTATAAAATATTTTATTGTATGAATTTGCGATTGAAGATGACTTTGAGAAAAAAAAAATGAATTTTGAGAAAATGGATGACAATCAGGGGCTTTGTTATGATACATGAGAAATTAGTAACAAGAGAATTTGTTTGGCTTTGTATATGTATTGATACTAATTAGATAAGGGCATGATGTGGTCGTGCTATAATTAAATCAAGGTGGGAAAACATAAAATTAAGCATGCCATGATACATAGAACATTAGTATATGTAATAGCGAAAATGATGCAAAAATTTATGATTTCTTCAAGTTTATATTGTAGTATATATGATAAGTGTATTTTACATACTTATTCGGGATCTAAAATATAGATATTTGGTTATTCTTTTGACAAATATATCATAAATTATTATATTTTATATTATATAGGTAAAACTCAATGGTTGAGTAAGGAATTGAAAGAAACAAAAGAAAAATCAAGGAGAAAGGGCAAAGCCCAAAGTTTGAAAGCCAAATTGCAAATATTCAGTAATTGATTCAGACTACAAGACAATAATTTGAAGATTTTTAGGAGACAATTGGATGGAATTAGAACTAAAAAAAGAATGAAATATGATTAAAATATTATCAAAATCAATTTCTAATCGCACAAGTTATATTTCAGATTTTTAGTCGAAAATTGAGACCTATTTTGACATAGTAAACATATGAACTGAAAAAATTATACTTCTAGAAAAGTTGTATCCCTTTAAATTAATTTTCCATGTCACTTTGAATCGTCTCAATCGGATATCTGGAAAAAAAGTTATGGCCAAAATACTGAATGTTGTGCAGAAACAAAAACATACGGTCTAAGACAACTTTCCTTATTCGATTAGAATTCTTTTGAAAATCAATTTGGTTTCAACCAATTTTCAACTCCTAAAAATATATAACAGTAGAATACATATTAGACACCTCCCATATGCATATTATACTCCAATACTCATCAATTTATTATTATCAAAGGAGGAAAATTCATAGTTTTGTTTTTACGAGAGAATTGAAGGGAACTTGCAAGAATTCAATCAAGTGAAAATTCAAACTTGATTTTTGGGCAAAGAAAAGAAGACATAAGTGGAAATTCATTAATAAACGATTGAAGAGTTTCAAAATTTTAAGATTAATCTTCATCTTCTCAATTTATCAAGAATCCAGATTGTGTCTTTCTACTTAAATATGATTTCTTGTAATTTCAATATATTAGGCTAGTTTTATATATTGTTAGGATGAGATGAACCCTTATTATGATAGTTTAATTTTTAATTAAATATTTTGACTTTAATTTTGTTTGATTTGTGGATATTTATTGTTGTTTTTTCGTTCTTTTCAATTGTTTGATCACCAATTGAATTGATAGTAAATCTTATTATTATCGAGAGAGACAATAGAGTTTAAGCACAATATAATAAATATTGTAAGGTTCGATACATGATAAAAATATACATCTATGCTTTATATGCTTTCAATATGTGTTCTACCACTTCTTAATGCATTTATTATGTTTACATTTTTCATCGAGAGATCGAAAGTTCACATGAGGGGGATAGATTGCTATCGAGAGAGACTTTCAATTAAATTAGAAAATTGAATAATATGAATAATTTCAAATTGTCACTTTGATTGTTACTAAAAATAGAATAATAGGAGGATTCGACATCTTAGTAACGCATCACACATATCTGAAAAACACATTTACTTACTTTCATTAGTTTAATTGATAATTTTAGGGATTAGTATAGAAAAATCACAAAATTTATTTGTTATTCGATTAAAGTTGCAATTAATTTTACCTCGATCAAACACATAGTTCTTGTGAGTTCGGTATTCTATTTATCATTATATTACTTGACCACAATCCCGCGCACTTGCGGGTTTTCAAACGATCAGTATATATAAATGGAAAAATCATCACTATAAATATATATATATATATATATATATATATAAACACGAATCAAGAACTATTGCATCTATATAACTCTTTTCACCGTTATTCTTTTGAGACTTTTTCTTCTCTAAGTCTGGATGAATATGTGAGCTGTGTATAGCAGATGACCCTCGAACTTTGACATTTGAATCTAGCAAAATGTTTAAGGAATGAGTAATACGATGGGTAGGTGTGTACAGATTTTCATTTTATGGGTTGACTATCTTTAAATCATTTAGGTCTTTGCTTGTCGATGGGTTCTGTTAATAAGAAAAATGGATTGGAGTGATGACTTTATAACCAAAAATTACCAATCTTACCAAATTTGGATGGAGTAACAACAATGAATTAGAGAATAAACCACATAAATGATATGAGAATGCCGTGGAAATTGATAAAGTAACACTACGAAATTAAAAGTAAAGTCCAGACAAAAGTTGAACTATTTATCTTTAAATCGAATTGGTCCCGCAACGGTGCTTATGGATGATGGGAATTAACTCCCAAGATATAACGACTATCTCTTGTGTTTGTAGCACTCCAAAACACAAAAACAACGAACCAAAAGATAGGTTTGTATGCTCACTTTGAATGAAATGGAAAACAGTTTTTATGCATAGTTTCTGGCTAAGAAAATATGAAATTTTTTGCTATGCTAAGATTGCATATCATTTTGATGAAGTAATAGACATCCCAAGAGCCTTATTTATAAATGATGAGAGGTTGTGGATGAAGAGGCACGCCTAAAAATTTAGCAACCTTTACCAAGGATTACAACTTGTGGTATTGCTCGCCATCACATTTGCGTCATTCGAATGTCAGAAATAGATCGCCTATCGTTCGAACGACAGTCTCACCGCTCAAGCGCTAGGCGAATTGTAGAGTCTAGACAATTCTCAACTAGTTTTACTCTCATTCCTTTCCAACTTTGGACGACAATTTCTCATTCATTCGAAATTGATTTTGAGATTCCAAATATACCACAACGATCTACTTGACGAGTATAATAAGTTAGTCTCTTTATTTCCATAATTTGACTATTGAATTAAGTCCGAATATTTGACTGAAATTGACATGCAAGTCATTTTTCCTAGTTTTATACTTAATCAATTCTAACAGGTTCTGATGAAACCCATAGATAAAAGAAGGTTTGCTATATCAAGGATTCGTAACTCATGAAGTAGTATGTATACTCCTAAATCTAAAGATTTGCAAGGTGAATTGTGATGATATGAGCTTCAATTAGGTATTTATAGTGAATATTCCATGTCATTCATCTTCATTGGACTCCTTTATTTCAACTCGAGAATCCTTATTACCTCTTATAGATGATAAAATGTCATTGTCAACCTCCTCCTCTTCATCACAACCATCAACAATTCAAAATTGTGCATTACTAGCATTACTTGCAAGTAAATCTGGAGGAAAACCGAAGAACAAGGAAGCTATGTAGATAATTTACAACTTTACAAAAAATATATTTTGGTTTTCATTTTTCTAAATGTAATCTCCACATATTGTTGTAAATAATTCATGGATTTGGTAATTTGGACTAATTTGATATTTGTTAAGCTTAATTTGCCTTTTTTAAATTATAAAAATGGGTTGATCTTTTCTAGTCTAATTTGACATAATTTTTAACACAAATGCATGAGTATTTTGACATTTAAGCGTGTATACAGTCAATAAAATGAATTGACCTTGTTATCATGACCATACATCATATGTGGGCATATGTGAAGCATGTCCGCATATTTTAGAACATTTATTTTAGTTAATAATGTTTTCTAATGTCAATGGGCTTAACTACTATATATACGCATTTTAGAATACTGATTTGAGTTAATAATGTGTTCTAATGTCAATGGGCTTAACTACTATTTAGTGGTCTAGCAAATTCCATGGTCCATGGACAAAGATTTGTATTTTATGACGTGCCTTATTGGGAAGTTGGAAGTGGAGTGTTGGACAAGCTTAGGTCCTCTATAGTTGAACTAAAATATAATCATCGTGGACGTGGAATAGCTCTACTCATTTTTACTCCTCTAGTTTCGTCAAGTACGGGAATCTATTACTTTACTCAAGTCGCAAGTTGAGAAAATTTATCAATAAAGCTCCAAGTACGGGAAAATTGTAACGGATTGAAACCAAGGCTGATGTGGTCAAACATGATTGGTTTGTTTTTTCTTTTCATCTTCCAATGGTGCCATACCATGTATTATGTGTCAAAAAAATTTGTGCATACAACATGATTGAAAATTTATTGATTGTCCATTGATAGAGGTGGAGTTACAAGCCCAAGGATTATCATAGGTTTTTATTTACTTTTTCATTTATTCTTTCACTTTACCCATGTCAATTGTCAAGGTAAAAATGTGTTAATTAGCTATTCAGTTGACTAAATAATAAAAATTGAATGGGAAAGAATGAATATTCTCAATAATCAAATAATAAGATCGAGTAAGAGGAAAATTTTTTTAACTCAACTCTTACTCTAATACAAGATCACATTCAATAGTAAAATGACGAATCAGAAGCAGAGGCTAGACCAGTTTATTTAAAATGAAGTCTAAAAAGATGCTGCACGTTGTTATATCCTATAATTTTTGTGTTATTGAATGGTCAGTTTATTTACTTAGAAATGGGCTTGAGTAAGAAAATTGAAATCTTGGCTTTAGTAAAACATTAACAAGGAAAATATTAAAAATATGTTCCTCTTCTGCCCCCTCCCTCACCTTTTTTTTTTTGAGAAATACTGTAGATCAAACACCCGCCATTTCAACTCACAAAATATGCTTTGGAGTTCCCATAACATCATAATCCAAAATTTTGCTCGAATTTAATCCCAAAAATCTTTAACAACGTTTATGCTCTTAATGCATTTTAGCAATCAATTAAGTAAATATCATTACATTTGAAATGACCCAATCATAATTTTGGACACTAGCTGCAATACAAATCTACAAGGATTTATCTAAAAATCAAGAACAAAGTAGACATTTGCAAGGGCGGATATGGGCTGCAATCCTGTCGAGATTGTGCTTGTATCCGCCCCTGTTTGAAAATATTTTTTGAAATTAGTTTTCAGTACCTAAGAAAATGAAAAATTTCTTCTTCTTTTTATTAAAAATTGGCTTTCATTAAATTTCATAAGCCAAAATTCTCCAAAACCACATCGCGTACAATTAAAGAATTTTTATAGTAACTATGGTCGTAATTACTTCAAGAAAATATTTTTTCCTCGTCAGAAAAATTTAATGTCCTTGAAAAATAATTTGTAAAAAGGACTAATGTTTCTAGATAGAATTGTTAGAACTTTTATGAAACTTCAAACTTCAAGAAATTGAAAACCTAATTACTTAATTGCCAAAATTCTCCATGTTAAATCATCAAAATAATTAATTAATGCGAAACTTATCTTGATTTATTAATTTGTATCTTGAATATTGAAATTTAAAGTTTTTATCTTTTGTCTTGAGGATCTATTTGCAACCTCCTCTTGATTCATCTTCTTGCTTTTAATCTTGATTGCATTGTTCTTCAATTTAATTGCTTCGATACTTCTTATTGATTCTTGATTGTGGATTTTTGGTTTTCCTCTTCAATATAATTTCTCTATTAATTCTTGTGTTGATGGGATGACACAAAGAATAAGAAATTGCATATGAATTGAGGATCATAACCCTATATATAGTTTCCATATGTATTTGACCCATCGTCAAATACAATCCTAATGGATCCGATCTTTACATATATAATTCAGCTCATACTTTATTTAGATGTCCAAAGTTCATAACTTTAATTCTTTATTAAAACGCTTTAATTTTAGGCTTAACTTTCAGATAGCATTTATACATAGTTTTAATCACATATGTAGGCCCACATGATAAATTAATATATTCCTAGAAATATACCACTTGGGCCACATATGTTACCTTATAAATGTACATGCCCTTATAAGTTTAAAACTTTTGCTATTATAACCAAAAGCATTTTCGAACAATCTAATCAATTAATTATGTCAATATAGGATCAAAACGATTTTCGTTACAATTTTCATAACTAAACCCTCAATGATCACGTAGATTAACACAATCAAATGACATAAATTAAGTGTAGATGTGTAATATGAAAATTACATGTAATGTGATCCAAACATGTCATTTCCAACTAGTCATACCTTATTCTTTAATGACATCAAACCAAAACTTTAATCAGAGTGAAACTGAATTGTATACTTTATTTCGACATAATAACCTGAATATCTATAAGCAAAATGTGTGTCTAAATTAGATGACCACTGTTGCATTTTTTTTATCGCAAGTGTACGATATCATAACAAGTAATATAGTGAATTTTTGAGTTCGAATTATTGTTCCCACAAAGACTATACTTTAGAACTTAATCAGATTTTTCTCTAACTCCTAATTGATGAAAACAAACAAAGACTTATGTTGTTGTGAATTTTGGTTTAGAAACTTGAAATTAGTTAAAATGTACTCAAAGATTGGTTGAGAATTCAAATAATGGACGGATATTAGGGCCGAACAATTTCACCTATTGATCATCTTAAGTCTTAATTCAAGATTCAAGGGTATAATGTAATGCTCGATCTAATTCTTTTATTGTATTCAATTTACTCCTCTCGAGTTTTCATTGAGTATATTTAACTAATTCAATCACATATCTCTATGCGAATCTACCTTAATTAAACAAAATATTACTTCTAAGAATTCATATAATGATCGCAATATTTAGTATAAGTATTTATACACATTATACTAATATACCGAATTTTACCATATGGTCTAAATCTTAAAATCACCTCCCGATACGTAAAAAATTTACAAAATTATCAAATTAGTGATAAATTAATCCAACGCATTAAATACATAGCAAATTCAGCACATGTATGATAAAATAACAAGAATCTTGGATAAAAGAAATAAATGGTTTCAAGTAAATTACATTGTTCGCCCTAACATAAAATTTAGCTACTCATAATGATGGAAGAAGAAAAACAAAAAGTTGTTATTGAATATATCACCATATTTTGAATAAAGATGTAGAAAAAGAAATTAATATTGAATTTAGATCTTCTTCCTCCCTAATCAATACTTCGAAACTTGAATTTCTGGATATTTTTCTCCCTTCAATTACGCTCTTCAATCTCTAATTGTATTTATTTTTTTCTCAATGTGTGGAACTCCATAAAAGTGCTTAATTTCTCCTATTTATCCTCCCTACATGTTTTTCCAAATTTTAAATTTTTCTGGGGTTTTCATGGGCCAAAATAGTCAGCGCTGCGATGCAATTTCAGCGCCTAGGTAGTTAGGCGTTGTATCTCTTTAAAACAACACTAACAAGCACATCAAAAGCATTCTATACTCATAAGATTTAGCCCACAATCAATTTTAAAATTGTATAAACCTCGTGAGTAAAAACACACTCGTCAAATACCCCCAAACTTAACGGTTTGCTAGTCCTTGAGCAAACACAAAGAAAAAGAAAATCAATAAAGGAAGAACATATAAACATAAATTTAGTCAAACAACTTGCAATTTGGCTCAGTATTGAGAACATTATATCACCTTTATGGCTGGCTTCAAAATCACAATGCAAGAGCCCAATTTCTACTTATCCAATGCAAAATGGGTGTGTGTGTGTGTGTGTGTGTGTGTGTGTGTGTGAAGAATCAAGTGTAACGCCGTACATTTACAAGTTGATTCAATTCTCCACCCTCAATGGTCAATTAAGTCATTTCTTCACTCGTGAGATTCATACACCCCCAAACTTGTTTTCTTTCATTCTTTCACCATAGTGTAATTCTAAAGTTTGATTTCACTTATCAATTCCTTACTCCACTCTAATTTGGTCATGTTCAACCGGCACGTCGCAACTTATTAATGTGATAATTCTTCCAATTTATGAGTGTTTCAATAAACTGATTTATACTAAGTGATTCAAACCCACTAGCTATCTAAGCCCCCAACAAAGAATTCTTACTTACACACTTGCATAAAGCTCTTTTTTAGCCCAAGATTGACCTCACCCATTTTTCTCTTCTTGACTTCTATAACGAACTTTTAGTCAGTAACTCAGTGACTTTTGAATACTAAAGGGTACCAAGTTTCAAGATACCACTACGGACTTACTAACTCGAGTAAAAAGGTGTCGACGTGAGGCATAAGCTCAATAAGTGTAATGCTTATTTTCTATAAACACAAAATTTACAGGGGTTATATTCCTAACATTTGGTCATCACATAGCTTATACTAGAAAGCCAAAGACACTCCACAAAAATACTTTTCACATGCACGGAATTACCACAATCTTAAATCATTTCTTTCACCAGTTAGAACGTTCCAAATTATTATGTATATGGTTAAAGAAATTTGTGAATCATGGGTTAAAGGATTAAATATCTAAGTCATCTATTTAGCCTATGCATATGAATCTTTATGTTTCTGTTCAACGTTATACTTAATTATCATGTATAATCATTGTCACGTTTCCATGGATAAGTAGGAAATTAAACTCAAGCACATGATCTATCCACAATCCACAAACTAATACAAGCTCTCAAATTTATTCATCTTAGCTGACAAGGCTATCTCACACAAGCATACAATATTATTATTATTATTATTATTATTATTATTATTATTATTATTATATAGTAATTTTTGTAATAAAATACACAAAACATGCAAATTACACATAAGCGTTTAAGTGACTAAATGATATACGCAAGTAATAGTATCCTTCCAAACTTAAACTAAATATTATCCCCAATGTGAAATTTAAGGAAAAATGGGGAAGACTTACCTGATAGAAGACATTAAGCATCTTCGTCGTCATCGGTGTCCTATCGAGCTGGGTCTGGATTTGCAGTGTGATCAGATAGTAGAGGAGGTTAAAGGAATATCATGTCGGCATATATCGAAGCCAAGACCGTGTAGAACTCATTTTGATAGTTGAACTGCTCGTACATTGTATTTTGCATCAAATTCATATATAGTTGCACGACGTGAAGCTGAGCAACAAGATCAGTATTAGGGTCATCGGCTGGGATTGGTCAACGTGACTAAGACTACCGTTCTTTTGGTACAGGGGGTGGTGCACTAGTGGACCCTGATCAGCTTATGAATTTCCAAGTCTTTTCCCGTGCAATTATTGGCTTGGGATGTACGACCTCTTTAGATAGGTTTGTTACAACCCCACATCTCAGGCAAAGCTCATAAATTAACTACGGGTATCTTAAACCACCAGTATTCAACCCTTTCAAAGTATGTAGGATGTTGTTATGGATAACCTTTCCAACATGAATTGACAAACGACTTTAAATAGCATAATTGATGGTTGTACGCTCCTCGATGACCTCGTTTAAATTACTGCTAAGTATGAGTTTGGAAGAAATGAAATGATGTCAGCCCTTACACCATGAAGCCATATTTGAGGCAAGGAAGTTAATCACATGTCTCCGGCCTTTTCCAAGAAGTTCTATATTGGGTCAAAATTCGAATGATTTCGTCAAGATCAACTCTCTTTTCGCAAAGCCTAGAATACTCATCATCCTCAATATCAACAAATTATAGAACACATTGATATATGTTCTATCAAAAGGGACCCATTTACCCTGCACGAACACCTGAAAGTCTACGTGTTCCCTCGCATTGGCATAAAATTCTCTAATAATCGAAATTATTGCATCTCGTGACGTTTGGCAAACGATTTCCATTTTTGTTGTTCAATCTGCTCAGTCATGTATTTGCCAAAGCCTCTTTGAGGTATACAGGTCTTGTGTACCACTAAGTTATTATATCATTTGGCGGCTTCGACATTAAAGAATTTGCTCATATCAAATGAGCTAGAAGATGAGGTCGTGGCCTTTGATTTCTTTGTAGGCAACATTGTACCTTGAAATCCTTAGCTTGGAGGGAAGATAATGAATGAAATCACCACTTGCAACTATTTGAATGTGATACCTTTGTGGTAAATGGAGGAGTGTCGTGTGTGTGTTCTTGGTTAGACGGTGAAGAATGGGAAAGAAAAGGTGAAGAAAAAGAACTAGGGGGAATACTTGATATATATATATATATATATATATATATATATATATATATATATATAAGAACTCTAATTAATAAAAGATNTGATACCTTTGTGGTAAATGGAGGAGTGTCGTGTGTGTGTTCTTGGTTAGACGGTGAAGAATGGGAAAGAAAAGGTGAAGAAAAAGAACTAGGGGGAATACTTGATATATATATATATATATATATATATATATTTTTTTTTTTTTTATTTTTTTTTTTTATTTTTTTTTAACTGCATTGCAGCTTCTAGGCATTGCGAAATTCGCAAGTGTACAATATCGTTACAAGTTATATAGTTGTTTTTAGAGTCCGAATTATCATTTCCACGAAGATTATACTTTAAAATTTAATCAAATTTTCTAACTTCTATTTGATGAAATGAAACAAATAATTATATGTTGTGAAGTTTTTGTTTAAAAACTTGAAATTAGTTAAAATGCACACAAAGATTGATTGAGAATTCAAATAATGGACGGATATTAGGCTGAACAATTTCACCTATTGATCACCTTTAAGTCTTAATTCAAAATTAAGGGTATAATGTAGTGCTCGATCTAATTCTTCTATTGTATTCAATTTACCCCTCTCGAGTTCTCATTAAGACTTTTTAATTAATTCAATCATATATCTCCATGCGAATTTACCTTAGTTAAATGAAATATTAGTTCTAAAAATTCAAATAATGATCGTAATAATTAATATAAGTATATCTACACATTATACTAATATACCAAATTTTAATATATGGTTTAAATATCAAACTCATCTCCAGATTCGTAAGAGATTTACAAAATTATCAAGTTAGTGATAAAGTAATTCAACGCATTAAGTTCATAGCAAAATCACATGCAGGATAAAATAACAAGAATCTTGAATAAAAGAAATAAAGGGTTTCAAGTAGATTACTTTGTTCGTTCTAATATAAAATTTAACTATTCATAATGATGGAAGAAGAAAAACAAGAAGTTGTTATTGAATATATTACCGGATTTTGAATAAACATGTAGAAAACGAAATTGACCTTGCACCAAAATCTTCTTCCTCTTCCAATCAATACCTCAAAACTTGAATTTCTTGATGTTTTTCTCCCTTCAATTACGCTCTTCAATCTCTAGTTGTTTTTCTTTTTTCTCAATGTGTGGAACTCCATAAAGTGCCTTATTCATTCTATTTATACTCTCCTACACAGTGTAATCCTATAATAGGCGACGCAATGCCTAGGCGTTGCGATGCAATTCACTATAGTACCTAGGGGCTATGATCTCTGTTCACAATGTGTATCTATTGGTTCATCACAACGCCTGGGCGCTTGGTCACTGACTAGGCGCCGTTTTGTTGCTTCTTTTCCTTGAATTTGGTTCTTTTGTTCACTTTAGCACCATTTTCACTCCACCTCACCGTACCTTTAAAACAACACTAACAAACATATCATAAGCGTTCTATACTCATAAGATTTAGCCCACAATCAATTTAAAATTGTATAAAACTCGTGAGTAAAAACGCACTCGTCAACTACCAAATACAAATTTCTACTAAACTGTCATATTATCAAAAGATGCAACACCCATATGAGCATCATGCTGATGAAAGATCTTGGGCAGTAGTTCTTTATTAAGTGAATCCGAAATCATAGAGTTTGTCCTAATATGTTTTATAGAAAACTAACCACTCTGAATTTTTTTCTTAACAGCTAAAAACTTGATGTCTCATAATAACTTAAGTGGCCTCTCAATTCAATCCAAAATGTGCAACCTAGCGACAAAATTCTGTAGTCATGTTCCATTATCAGAATTAGAATATCCAATTGGTCTGTCTTCCTGTTTGTGATTATGTAATCCTTAGTTCTCTAAGGATACCGAAAAATCAGATTGGCTGCTTACCAAATATATATCCCAAAGTTACTTAAATATCTATCCAGTATTCCAACAATGAATGTTATATCCGAATGTGTGCAAACCTAAGCATACATTAAACTCCCAATTATTAAAGTATAGAAAATTTTCTACATTTCATTTTCTTTAAGTTTATCCTTGTGGCATTAATTAAGACTAAACTTGTATCCCTTAGCAATATGGGTCTCACCTAATTTACATCAATGTATCTCAAATCTCTTAAGAACCTTATCGAATAGCTCTTTTATGATAATCAAAAAATACCCCGAGAAAGATCCCTATGTATCTTTATTCTTAATACAAAAGAAGCGTTACCAATATCTTTCATTTCAAAATTTTGTGACAGAAATCTCTTGATTTCGTGTAATAAGCTTATATCATTACAAACTAGCTGTTTATCATTGACATACAATTTTTAATTGAATAAACTTGAGGTATACACAATTATTAATTGAATTAATCTCAAAATCAATTAAGATAATTATTTGATGAAATTTGTGACACCATTGATGGGAAGTTTGCTTAATTCCATAGACGAATTTCTTTAGTTTTTAACTATTTAACGTAGCTTAAAATCAAAATATATCACAAATGCCATAATAGTTCTAAAATAGTATTTCATAGAAACTAGAGAGAAAGACTAAATCAATGCCTTCTTTTTTAATAAAGCAATTTACAATAAGACGAGTTTTATATCTTTCTACATCACCCATTGAATCCATTTTTGTTTCAAATATCTTTACAACAAATGGGCTTCGCACCTTCAGGCAATGGGATGAGTTTCCAAACGTAATTGTCTTTCATGGATTTTATCTTATTATTTATGATATCAATCCAGTCTTGAAAATTATTCATTTGCATAGTTTGATGAAAGTCAATTGATCAGATATTTTTTCATCAATCCATGCCATCCTTATTTTCTTGTAGAACGATTATAAAGTCATCCTAAATTATATTTCTCATTTCTCTAGTGGATTTTCTTATTCTCATTTGTTTTTGAGGTTCTTGAGTTTCTTTTTTTTATTTAAACAAACTTTTGATTGTGTATAGGGGATTTTGTAAAATATTTTTGTTCCAAAATTATTTATTGAATAAAATCTGGAGCAAGAATTTGTCCCTGATCTTGATCATTGTCAATTACAAAAGAAGAGATACATACATATATATTTTTCTTCAAAGACAAAATCATTAACATTAAAACCTTATGTCTCCCCGCAAACTCTACATCCTCAAAGAATCGAACATTTTCCGTTTTCAAAATTGACCTAATAGTGAGATCTTTAAAAAATTTGTAACCCTTTGACCTTTTAAAGTATCCAATAAATTAGCAACTTACGATTCTGTAATCCGATTTATTTTCCGATAGTCTATAAGGCATTGCCTTAACTGAACAAACCCCAAATGTGCAAGTGTTTCAAAAGAGGTTTCTTGCCTATCCAAAGCTCATAAAGAATTTTGACAGTTGCTTTACTTGAAACTTTATCGAGAATTTAAGTTGTAGTCTTTAGTGCTTCTTCATATAGAAATTTAGGTATACTGTAGGATGATTCAATATTCCTCTAGAAATTTAGCAAAAGACCCTGGACATTGTTCTCTTGATATGTCATATTTGTCATAGCATTTACCACCACGATCAGATCTGACTTATTTTATTTTTTTGTCGGGTTGATTTTCAACTTCAGCCTTACAAGACTTGAACAGGCTTAGTGATTGAGATTTTTTATCAATAAGATACAGGTAGTAACTAATCGTCTATGAACGTATATGTGACTATTGACCATTTCAAGAAGTCAAAGGAAATGTCTACAGATATCCACATGAATTAGTTTTAAGACGTCAGAAATCATATGGCACCTAATCTCCTTATGTTTATTTGTCTCCACTTAATGTAATTAACACAAACATTAAAGTCCGTAAAATCAGGAGGATCAAAAATTTATTTTGACACAAGCTATTCCTTTCTCTTTTTAGAGATGTGACGTGATCGCTTGTGCCACGAAAATACAAAATTCTTATTGGTTAATTTACGTTTAATACCACGAGAATTTATATATAAGATTTGTTTATAAGAGGCAGCCGAATTAAATAAATATATGTTATTATAACCAGATAAAGAACTAATATCCATAATATTTGAATTAAGAAAAAGACTAAATTAACTATTTCCACATAGAGAAGAGTTACTGAATTTGTCCAATATAGAAATAGAAATCAAATTTCATCTAAAAGATAATATCACAAATGTCTCTTTCAAATTCAAATAATAACAAGTCTTTAATGATAACCTAAGGTCCTTATACCCTCAACTTTGACTGATTTGTCATTGCCCCCACATAGATGAATCTTTCAGCATCAATTTGCTTTTGGCTATTCAGACAACTCCTTATAGACACACTTATGTGTGTAGTGATACCATAATTTATCCGCCAAATGTGTTTTGGTATTAAAACTAAATTATCCTAAAAAAAAACTAAAGTGAGAAGTGTGTACTTTTCTTTACACGTCAAGTGTGGTATTTAGTACAATCTCTCTTTATGTGTTCCAAATTTTTACAAAAGTAACAGCCAGATTATTTATCTTTTTCATGGTTTTGCTATTTATTTTGAGATAAACTAGATAGAGCTTCCTTATTTATTACTTGTCCTTAAATGTACTTGATAAGTGAGCACTTTCAGTTCTCTCTTATTTTAACTTATTTTCTTCTACACACAAATCAAATTAGCTCATCAAGAGTCCACTTCCACTTTTAATAGCTGTAACTAACCTTAGATTAGTTAAATTGTACTAGAAAAGAAATCAAAACTAAATGCATGAGCAAGACATCAGACGGGTCAAACTTTAATGTCTTTAGTTTTGAAGCAAGATTATACATATCCGTGATGTACTTATGTTTTCTTTAGCCTTATACTTTAGTGAAACCAAGTTTGCTGAAGCGTATTAGTTTTGACCTTATCGCCTTTTGCAAAACGATTTTCAGTTTCTTTAAGAGATTCATTGGCAGTAGCTACCTTATCGGACACAATGCCTCTAAATGTTGTTGAGATTTCACGCTTAATGATTATATGACTTATGTAGTTTGAACGGTCTCACTTATTCGAATCCCCTTTTTATTAGTGAAACTCTTGTCCATAAGAGTAGTGAGTTGCTTAATCCTTAATACAATGATACAAACGTTCTCTTTCCAGCCGTTAAACTTTGGTTCAAGCACAAAAATTGAATCAGTGTTTGCAGATATTGCAAAAGTGGATAGATTAATTGAATAGAAAACTTAAACCTAATTAACATGTTCACATCATAATCCATATTAGCAATCAATAAATTCAAATAATAGTAGGTCCATTACGAGGGACCGGGTACAACATTGATATTAAGTCTTTAGACAGAAATATCATTTTGTAAATAGTACTCTTGGTATAGTAAATCAAATATTGACAATAAGTAATGTCAAACATTAAATCTATTTTTGGACTGACTCAATGTTCACATAAAATAAACTTTATAATTGTCATACAATATTACCACAAATGTGCAAATAATTTAATCAAATATTGACATTCATTTGTCTCGGTGAATATTCGCATGACACACAACCTTCATAATATTTCAAATAAATTAATTTAGACAATATATGTTACTTTGATAAAATGTTGTTTCAATTAATCTATTTTAGAAAACCAGTAATCTGAATAAACTTTTAAATACCAAGATTTGAAATTTGATTGCTCATTTACCCTTTTAATTTTTTTTAAATATTTCTTTCTTTTGTTTTAACAAAAAATAAATAATTTTTTCGGACAGAATTCCAGTGCTGCGCTACAAAGACTAGTCCCTATGCCACTTCTGCTGTTTTGTACCAAAATCTTTTTCTGAAAAATCCTTAAAATCTAAGGAGATGTTCTCTTTGTATTTAAGTTTTGTGTTTTGAGTTTTAAATTCATTTTGAGTTTTGTGTTTTGAATATCCATTTTGAGATTGTTGAAAATGTGTTCTCTTTGACATTTTGAAAAATTGCTTTGAAAACACCAAAAACAAGTTTTGAAAATTTTGATTTGATTATAGCTGAAAACACTCAAAACGACAAATTTGTCGTTTTGTGTTTTTTTTTTATATAAATTTTTAACTTGTTTTCAAAAATGTATTTTCGAAAATGGGAAAGTGAACACGTTTTCGCTGTTTTGGAAAATCGAAAACAGAAAACGGCTTGAAAACGGTAAAGAGAACATGCCCTAAATTTTTGAAATTCAGGGCTAAAATTCATATCTCAAAATTTACAAATCAAAGTATGAATTTCAACCCTAAAATTCTTACTAGAAAAATTCTTAATTTTGAATTTATAGTTAATATTCACTTTCCAAATTAAAGAATTCTGAAATTCAATGTATGAATTTCAACCATAAAGTTCTTTCTTGAAACTTAATATTTTAACATGTAGATGTTAGAATTTTTAAGAAACTTTAAATCTCAAGAAGTTGAAAACATAATTACTTTATTGCCAAAATCCTCCATGTCAAATCATCAAGCGAATTAATTAATGCGGAACATACTTTGATCCATTGATTTGTATTTTGAATATTGAAACTTGAAACTTTAATTTAATTTTTTTTTTTTTTTTTGTCATGAAGATCAACTTGCAACTCTCTTTTGATTTATCTTCTTGATTTTAATCTTGATTATCTTATTGTTCAATTTAATTGATTCAATCATTTTTCTTGATTTTTGATTAATTAATCTTGATTCTTGATCGTGAGTTTTGAATCTTTATCTTCAATACGCTTTCTCCATTAATTCATGTGTTGATAAGATGTCAGAAATAATGAGAAATTGCATATGAATTGGGGACTATAACCTTATATATTGTTTCCATATGTATTTGGCACATCGTCAAATACAATCCTAATAGATCAGGTCTTTATACATATAATTTGGTCCACACTTTATTAGATGCTCAAAATTCATAATTTTAATTTTTTATTAGATCACTTTAATTTTGGGCTTAATTTTCAGATGACTTTTATACACAGTTTTAATTACATATGTAGACCTACATGGAAAATTAATATAATTAGATTTGGAGTAGTGAGAGTGGGAGTGGACAGAATGCATTATTTCACTATCACCTTTAGGCTTTAAGAAAGCAGAAAAAGATAAAGCAAAACTTAAGTGTTTAATTTATAAAGTGAAGAGGATTTATGTGAATCTTGTTACTGAAATTAAGAGTTATCCAATTATGAAACCCAGGATGAGTTGCAATAAAGGGCCCTAACTTTATTTTTAATCTGGGAGTTAATTAACTATCAACTCCACTATTTAAGTTTAATGACAAGCATTGGCACCTAAAGTCCTTCAAGATGTTGGATATGTAGAAATAAATATTTGTTTTAAGTATGTTAAAGTGGTGGATCTAAACCTCCTTAAGATATAAATAAGAAAATGTTGGCGCACAATTATATGAATTACACATATTGTGCATTATTTTTGTGTCATATCAAACCTATACACGGATTAGTATCTGTCTAAAATACTATCCGATGAGCACGAAAATAGTACAAAGTAGATTTTTTCTATTATGATATTTTCGACCACTATTTTTTACAAAAGAAATACAGTAGTTAATGTAATCTTTACTTGAGTAGAAACTCTTTTACAACTAGTTCAAAGTTCTCAAGCTCCACCAACTCATACAATTTATTGAGAGTAGGAAATAGGAATTGGACTCCACGGTATCCAGGAATTTTAAATGGGGGAGCCGAGCTCCATTTTTCTCGGGCGAACCACTCACAGACTCAAATGGACCTCATTTTCTTCAAGCGAGCTAGCCCTTGCTCGGATTGCCCCTAATCATGGCATTGAAGTAAAAAGATAATAGACGAGAGCAAACTATGTTGGAAAATAGTCTAAGGAAAATTGGTTTTTATCAATCTTTAACCAAATATTTGGATGGATCCCACTACTCGAATTGAGTGAGAAATGAGTCGATCACGTTCCACTCGTCGATTAGATGAGTTTGGTATATTTGGATGTTGAAAACTATTTCTGTATGAATGAGAACTTAGTGAATGAAGTAGGGTTGAAAAATATGAATTTTGAATTTAAATGTGAAAATTAAATATATAAGACCGCCACTCGAACAACGGCTTGATGCCAAGCGAGCAACGAGCCCTAAAATGAGCACTCCAGCGGCAACCAGGTGATGAGCAAGCGACGATCAACTCGTGCAACACTTCGTGAAACAAGTTGATTTTTGGATTGTGTCACTTAGTGTGCACCTCCTCAATCTCTATAAATTGACCCCTATGTGTTGGTTTTTTTTACTCCCATTTTATGCAATATGTAAAACATGTTTCCATGCTTCTAACGGAAATTCAAATTGTAAAACTTACTTGAAACCACCAAAACGAGGTTGAATCACTTGCCTTTTGTTTACTTGTCTCCTATACTGCTTTGTACTCACTCCTTAGTCGAAAATTTGATCACAAAGGAAGGAATTTGATAGTCACCATCCAAGAATCAATTTAGAGATGATATATTTCAAAAATCAAGCCACCACCTACATGTATTTTTTTCTCTCTTGATTTTCATACGATTTTCTTTCTTTTTGCGGTGGAAGTTGTATATGGGAGTTGTGGATTGTGAGGAGTTGAGTTTCAAATATAATTTTCTAAACTTCCTCAACTTCTCCTTCCAATAACACTCTCATATAATCTGGGTCGGGTCGGGTCAGCCCACATGGGTGACCTATTTTCTTTCAACATCTCCCACTCGCACATGATGGGCTTAACTTGATTCTAATATGATATCAATTATATTTATCTCAACGTCTCTAAATTCATACAAAAATTATCACGTATGTAGGCAAAGGATATGCGAGTGATGGACTATTTAAAATAAATATCCTCACTATTTTACCGAATAATTCAAAGAATAAAATATCTTCTTCTGCTTATATTTTTTAGCCGTCTAATTTATGACATTATAGATTAAGACATGTAAACTTTAATTTTGTGCGCAATGTAATGAATTTAAGTTTACTACCATCTATGCATTTTAATACAAATGGTTGTGTAGAGGCTAAGTCAGCCAAACATCGTTTCATTCAATTGAAAGAAACATGACACATTTAGAATTAATTCACAGCGACATATGACGAGTGTACTTTTAATCACGAGTTTTATATAAATCTAATTAATTGTTGGTCAAATTTTATGATTATAGTACATTTTTGATATGTTTGCTAGTGTTATTTTAAATGTATGATGAGGTGGTGTAATAGGGGTGTTGAAGTGTACAAATAAGCCAAAGTCAAGAAAAGAAAAAAAAAACAGCAAAATAGTGCCTAGGCGCCACAATCGAACCGCCCAAGCGCCGGAAAAAGAAAGAAAAAATGACAGAGACATAGCGCCCAGGCGCTATGTGATCACAAGAGAAGGAAAAAATTGCTGAGTTACAGCGCCTAGGTGCTGCAACCATAGCGCTTAGGTGCTGCCTCCAGTTTCATCGAGGTGCCTAGGCACTGCAATCATAGTGCTTAGGCGCTGCGCTACAAATTTTAGGTTTATTTTGTTTGAGCCGCGAAATGCCCAGGAAAAATTCCAATTTTTGAAAAGTCGTACAGGGGAGTATAAATACAAGAATTGCACACAATTTGGTGGTTCCACATATTGAGAAAAAATATACAACTAGAAATTGAAGAGCACAATTTAAGGGAGGAAAACATCAAGGGATTCAAGTTTTGAAACATTGATCGGAAGAAGAAGAACATCTTGGTGCAATTTTTATTTCTTTTTCTACATCTATATTCAAAATTCGGTGATGTACTAAATATCAATTTTTAGTTTTCTTTTTCATATAGTATGAATGGCTAAACTTTATATTACGGCAAACGATGTAATCGACTTGAAAACCTTTATCTCTTTTATTCAAGATTCTTGATATTTTATTGTTCATGTGTTGATTTTATTACGAATTTAATACATTAAGTTACTTGATCGCTATTTTGATGACTTTGTGGATCTTTTACCAATCGAGAGGTGAGTTTGAGATTTAGACCATATAGTAAAATCTGATAATTTAGTATAACGTGTAGAGATACATATACTAAATAATGTCATCATACGTGAATTTTTAGAACAAATATTTAGTTTAACTAAGGTAGATTCATTTTTAGCCTTAGTTTATTTTATTTTTAACTGTTATTTGTTAATTTTCTTTTATTTACAAAAAAAGATGTTGATTGTATGCTCTGTACTGAACTATTTGACTTGGAAATAGATCATATTTTTAGACGAAAACACAAAGAACATAAATAAAAACAGCAACATCAAATGACTGACAATCAACATATTTATATTCCTATTTTGCCAATTGGACTAGTGGCCGCAAGAGTAGTGGTGCACCAAGATCAGCAGCAAGAGCGATGGGAAATAAATGAAGGAGACTTGCCAGTTTCAATGTTCTTGATGCCCATAGCCGCGCATGCATGCTCCAGTATTGTGTATCCAGATTTCGAGGTAAATAATTTTCATTTAAGGGCAGAGTGGATCAATTTGATGAGCAATACTCTCCAATTCCGCGCGTTACATCATGAAAATCCGAACACACATATCTCCCAATTTCTCAGAAATTGTCGGAACTTCCACGCTCCGGTGATTAATGAATATGCTATTAACTTGTGACTATTTTCTTATACAATGAGAGATTCTGTATTGGAGTGGTTAGATGCCGAACCTCATGGAAGCATTACTACATGGGAAGAACTGACCAGAAAATTCTGCAATAAATTATTCCCACCGACGAAAGTAGCTAAAATCAAATTGGAAATTCAAACTTTCTGACAAAAAGATGGAGAAAGATATCATGAGGTATGAAATAGACTCAAAGAGCTTATGCGAAAGTGTCCAAATCATGGAATCACAATTGGTAATCAAGTGCAATACTTCTACACCGGACTCTCACCACTGTCTAAATCTCAAGTGAATTCATCTGCGGGTAGGTCGATCATAGAAAAATCAGTACAACAAACNTAGTAATCAAGTGCATTACTTTTACATCGAACACTCAACGTTGTCAAAATCTCAGGTAGATTCCTCTGTGGATAGATCGATTATAGGAAAATCAGTACAACAAACCTTGGATTTATTTGAGCTAATTGCCACTACACATTCAATATTTTTATCAAAAAAAGTGGTACCACCAGAGCATCGGGGTGTATGAATTGGATAGCACCGTATCTACGAATGCACAGATATCAGTTTTGACAAAGCAGGTAGAGCTGTTGGTGAAATCACAAACGAGAGGAGCACATGCAGTGATGAGTGATCCATCATGTGAAAACTGTGGGGCTAATCATTCAATAGAAAACTATATATCTATTGGCTCTTCCAAAGAACAAGTCAACTTCATTTAGAATGGCTCCCGCAATTTTAACTTATATTCGCAAACATATAACCCAGGATGGAGACAACACCCGAACTTCAGATGGTCAGATAATCAAAAAGGGAATGGTCCAAATAATACCCAACAGAAAAAAAATCAAGTTTGGGGGAGATGTTTC